>JABXJD010000086.1:1342500-1517500 GCA_013375575.1 Percina caprodes
CTGAATGATTTCTGTTAAATATGGGTGAACCCTCTAAAATGGATTCTGGATACAATATTGTGTTTTTAATACCTCAATTGGAAGCTGAAATTACTTCAGAGGAGCTAAAAATGTTTCCAGAGCCTGAGAGCACACCGAGCCATTGATAATGCATTGAAGAGCATCAAAAATGCATTGGTCTCAGTGGGAAAGACCAATCAGATCTGAATGCCACTAAAATGCAGTCTTACAGTCCCTCTCTTTCTGCAGAACCCTGGTAACATGTTACCATTGAAGAGCAATAAATGTGGGCTGCATCACAAATCACACGAATGCCAGAGTCTGTGGGGTTATTTGGTTATTTATGCCTCATGGAGAAATGGCTCTCCATTCCTTCAGAGCAGCACTTATTAGTGTCACATATGGAAGATTTCTCCCCTCAGGTCGTCATGCCAATGTGTAAGTACAGTATGAGTTTTTAAATATGACTGGAAGGGAAGGAGAACTCTGTGGAGTGTGTAGAGGAATGTGTGCATGAGAATTTGATCCGTTGTGTGTGTTCATGTGAAGTGTATTGGTCTGTGCCCAGCATCGCTGCGTATTACATTATAATACGAGTCACGCCTGATTTTCTTATGCAGTCATGATAGATGAAACAAATGTGTCCAGAAGCATACAGTATGTGTGGGGTTCATATGGTGCCTGTACCTTTATGTGGCTGAAGAAGGGTGTGTTTCTGCACAAGGCCTTTCTGCATGTTCCAGGGAATCTGTGCATGAGACAGAGAAATGGAGGTTTAGCAGGAGTGGATGCCCAGACATGAAAACCTGCCGTAATGGAGATAATAGGCTCTGGATCGACGAGTGGAGGCCAGTAAATTAATGGGCCCTCCTTGACACAAAGTCCATTTGTTAGTTTTGAAGCGTTGTGACAGTTAATTACTGAGGGTTGGCTTCAGTAGACCACTCCACTTAGGCTGCCTCAAACAAGAAAAACATTTCCTGGTGTGTTGGGAGACACAGAGAATAGTTTTAGATGCTGTGGTTTAATTGTGTTGGTGTGCATGTGTGGGACTTTATTTTTTATGAGTGTGCAGGTTGCATGCTTTTATAATCTATAGGTGTACCCAGGCAACAAAAATCTCCCTATTCTATATTTATGTTTCACTGGAAACAAGTGTAACACTTTTCTTCTGCTGGTTAGGGCAGATGTTAGGCATCTAACTTTCACACTGAAAAATGTTTGCTTCAGGTCGGCATTGACTTTTTTAAAATTTAACCAAGAACACGATTTTCCTTTACCTCAACCAAGTGCTTTGAATTGCTTTAAAGGTGCTGTAAGTAGGAAGTAGGATTGCGAAGATCCAGGACTTAGCTAAAGAATTTCAGACATCGACAACTTCTCAGTCACTCCCCTCTTTCTGCTAAAGCCCAAAACGGTCTCCTAAGCCCCTCCTCCCCCACAAGGGAGAACTGTGCACGATAGAGCAGGGGGAAACCTATCTGCAGTTGGTGCGCGGGCAAGGGGAAGGGGAGGACGCTATGAAATGCGAGTCCATGAGCAGGGATTGACATGTAGTCAGACACCCTCCCTGGCACTGATTGGTGCATCTGAACAGGGAGCGGTGGATTTTTGCAAATCCCAAAAATCCACAGCTTTTTCAAATTACCTGCTTAATGTAGTTTTACTTGAACATAGGGTCACTTTCAGCAAATATGACAGAAAGTTAATTTTATAAGGCTTACCTGTAACTTTAGCACAACTATAAAAACAAATCTTGCTTATGTTGCAAGTTGTGGAGCTCGTAGGAAGAATAAAAGACGTATGACATGTATTGACGGTGAATGTTCAATGTGTATCATCATGCCATGAATTTAGACTGCGGTCTGACGGTATAACTACACAATTGATTACTACATAGTTTACAATCTTTTCACATGTTTTCAGCAAGTATTTTCTAAGGTATTTTAGAAAGGATTAACAGATTTTTCTAAACCCAGACTTTAAATGTACTCACTTCACTTACTCATGTTAGCCTGGTTTTAGATGTCTGAATTGCTGCCAACATCTAATTGTTTCATCTGTTCAGAAAGGTATGGTGTTTTGCTTTTAGACAAATGTTTCCCTGGTTGGAAGAATAACTGAGCCATCTTTTGGTCCTTGATTTTAGAAAAAAAAATTTAGAAAAAAATTACACATGGTGATGTAAATTGACTAACGGAAGTAACAACTCTTAATCTATGCGAGTGCTGCATCTGTCTAACTAATTAAAATGAAGTAGGTGGGATCAATACCATTGATTGTGCAAAGCAAACCAATGCCCCTTGCAGAAAATGGCTCACATGAACATGAATTACACAAACAAATGATATGCAGTGTAATCACCAGGCTACACTAATGAAGGTAACACAATTTATCTATAACATCTCCATTGTGATTCAACTCAATAGTATATATATATATATATATATATATATATATATATATATATATATATATATATATATATATATATATATATATATATATATATATATATATGTATTTCACAACACATGAAGCCTAATTTCAGCCTTTAGAGGGTTTGTTTGAGTTGTCCTACTGTCACATTAGATGTTCGGTACCTGCTACTCTGTCATTTACTAATCTTCAAAGATAATTGTGCTGTCTGTGGTTTCTTCAAGCTTTAGCGCAAGGCCAAGAAAGCCTTTGGTCTAACAGTGTTGTCATTACTCCTCATGGGGGCGACAGAAACTACGCACTATAGCTTTATGAAACTTTTTGTGTGTTTACAAGCCTTCCGGTTCTTTAAATTTCTTTGTGTTCTTTAAAGAATTGGCTAAATTGGGAAAAAGTTTGCCCATTCTTTTGTGATAAGGACCTTAGTCTGAAAATATTTCCTTTTATTGTTAACTTATTCTGAAAGCAGATGAAATTCTAACCCACACTAAAAGCCAAATAATTCTTTCAGCAAGGCCATACTAACAAGATTACTGAGTTTCTATGTTCAATTTTATTTCCATGATGCACATTATTTTGTGAGAGTAGGTGTCACATTGTATTAAGATGGCAGCCAACTTACTACAGTAAAACTCTTCAAATTGCAAACTAAATTGAAGGACTGATTTAATGTTTGTCACGGTGATCTTGGCAAACAAACTGTTACAGCCTGCTGCTCTGTATTCACTGACAATGGAAAAGACTTCAGAAGCTGCACGTTCCTGCAGAACTTCTAGCAGATATCATCACTTTTTGTTGTGCTCCTTATGGGTACTGGTTGGGTATTAAAAGTTATTCGTAGTTTCCTTCCCTATTTGGATTATTATTACTCATTTTGAGATCTTGTGAGCACCTTATTGTTTCCACATTATTGCTGCAAACTGTCAACGGGTAGAATGAAACTCTGGTGCCTCTGTAGTATTTTTCCCTTGCGTATAAACCCAATAAATGTACTGTAACTATTATTCTTCTCTACTACAGTATAACAAATGCATTTAGAAATAAGGGATATGAATGTGCATTCAGCTATCTCCATTTTCTTTTCATTCATTCATCTAAAAGTAAAAAAATTGCAACTGTGCATTTACTTCTTAACAGGAAGATGTGTCTTTTTATTTGTAAAACTGGTATATGGTATGGAGATTAATAAGACATTTGAAATCACCCTTTTTCCCTTTGAAACGGTTCGTCGATGTACCCCTTAGTCAATGAACGGAAATTGTTGCCAACTATTAGGGTATTTCAGTTTTTTTCATGCAAAAACACTAAACATTTGGTGCCTCCAGCTTTTAAATGATTCCTATATGACTCAGTAAGATGAAGTCATGAATGTCTTAATTCCATTTCACCTCTCTTCTTGCTTGCCCTGGAACCAATATGCACAAAAGATGCCACTAGAGCAAATGGATCAACTGGGAGTTAGAAATAGATTGGTAACTGCACAAAACCTTGGAGAACTCCAACAAAATGATGTTTATCCTCTATTTCTTGTCTCGAACAACAGACAACTGCCTGTGTTTTGCCTGAAGCTATATGTATGTGTGTGACTGGGAGAGAGTTACACTGAGACATACAGTGTGTGTGTGTGTGTGTGAGAGTGAGAGTGAGAGAGAGAGAGAGATCTATCAAAACTGGATAGAAACTATTTACAAAACAACTATATTCAGCTTGAGTGAAGCTATGAGAAAATGTGAAGAGAAGCTGAAGAAACTGAGAAAGTGAAAATGAAAAAGAGAGGAAGAGTTGCAGACAGAATTAACGAGGGGGACTCCACTTATTATTCAGCAGGCCCTTCAGATCTCAAACACTGTCAAAACTCCTCTGCATTGAAAGAGGATACAACTGGAGAAAATACATTTGAAAAAAAGATCATCCCTGAACTGATTAGAAAACCACTCTGCCCCCGCCTGCCAGTAAATAAAGTGGTGCTTTACACACAGCTCTTAAAGCCCCATTGTGTAACTTTTTTTAGTTGATTCTTAGCAAAAAAACCTTTTCACAAATATGTGCTCATTCATGTGTAATTACTTCCACCAACTAATCAAGGTATTCTCGTAAGCGTAGAATCTGACATTCAGAATCATTCAGAATACATAGGTGCGCCTTCGTCTTTAGAATACATTTGACAAAGGGGGACATACCTCCGCCTTTTGCGCTTTTACACTAAAGATTACTTGCGAGTATATGGTTGAGTGTGCTGCCGGCAGATTTGAAAGCCTGTTGTTATGGAGGATCACGCCTGTTCGCTAGGACGTGTAACCTCAGTCGCCAAGGAAGTTAAAAAATAATTAAAACAACAAACCTGACAGGCAAAGCAACAACACCAAAGTTAATACTGGAGTGGCTTTTTCTAGATGGAAAGCAATCATTACAAGCAAGGATTTAAAAAGGGACACTGAAGTTGCCTGCTTTCTTCTCTAAAGGTAATTCTGCCTATTTGTGTAAATTTGAAGTTTTAATGTTGCTTGGCTAACATGACTTGGTTGTTAGTGTTGTGACGGCTCACGTCATGCAGTTGTAACACAGACTAGGCTGCAGCTAGAGCAGCTGCATTTAAACAATGGAGATATTAAGAGCTAATTTTGGTTTCATTGACATTGTTCATACTGCTCAGAGAAATATATTAAAAACACAAACCTGGGGCGGCCGCTAGCTCACCCTAACATTAGCTTGCATATGTTTGGGAACCGGATAGCTGATTTGGTACCAATAACATAAAACTAATATTACACTGGAAGGAACATTCACTGTCAAAATCGTCCTTATTGAAATAAGACGGCCACCGTAGGAGTTAAAAGACGCCTATACAGTTTCACCGCTAGATGGGATAATTC
Organism: Percina caprodes; assembly: GCA_013375575.1. Taxonomy (NCBI): domain Eukaryota; kingdom Metazoa; phylum Chordata; class Actinopteri; order Perciformes; family Percidae; genus Percina; species Percina caprodes. The sequence goes on from JABXJD010000086.1 coordinate 1,347,813, forward strand.
TTATACAATGTAGCTTTAAGTATTAGACTTAGAACTTAGAAATGTTGATAAAACACAATGTTCTTGAAAAATGGTGGCCAATGTTTCTATACTATCTTTTTTCAGTCAGTTAATATTTACAAGATCTGGTGGTTCAGTAATCTTAACAAAAAGCTACTGATGGAGCGGCCTCTAGCTCATCCAGTAGACTGTGCACACAATGTAGGCTGAGTCCTTGGCAGCGGCATGGGTTCAAATCTGACCAGCGGCCCTTTGCTGCATGTCAACCCCCTCTTTCTTACCTTTCCAAATTAAATACAACTAAAACTACTAAGAAAAACTGTGAATGTGCGCCTGAAATTCATTTGTGTAAATTAAAATAAATGATGTTTCAAGTTGGCACCGCACAATAATCTCTACACGGTGAGTTTAATTTGGATGGTGTTTTTTTTATAATTCCATCAGCCATTGTTTTTTACAAAAAAAATGTAAGTTAGCCATTTGGTATGTGACGGGGCTGCACCCTGGTTTCTGGCACTAACTTTTTTAAAGCTATTTTCTTTTCATGATATGTTATTCTTTTGGCGGCTGTCTGCAAGCCAAGTTACTCCTCCTAATTGCTCGCAAATTGCGCCAATGGGCCTCCAAAGTGGCACATAATTACATTTGTAAGCATACTTAACATCACTGGTGGACAACAGTTTTGGAAACTCTATAGCTTCACTGTGAAGACAGGACTACTGGAGAGAAAATAAATGGAGACCAGGCTTCAGCAGCTATGTGCCCTGTGAGACACTGGCAGCTGTAAACATGTAAATATGTCTCTTAACCCACTGTTGTGGACACATCAATTCTTTACTTCTGGGGAGCAATAAAATAACCCGGGGAGCAATAAAATAAACACAATTCTGCATCTGACAGGGGGCAGATTGGTCACTGTTGTGCAAAAGGGAACAAACTTGCTGCCTTTTCAAACTCCCAAATCTCATAAACAAACTTTGAACTAGCTGCTGTACCATCAGATGAGTTCATAGGACTGTTTAGGTAAAATAATAAGTTTCTGTCTAAGCCGTGAGCACCAGTGTGTGAGTTGAATGTTAGTAGGGAGCACCAAGGCTGTCAACACCTGGGATAGCTTTCGGCCTAAACTACAAGAAGGCTGTGGAGCAACAACTCTCAAGTGACTGCAGAGCATCAAGCGATTTTACAAGGAGCAGCAGAGTGTGCAGCAGCACCACGGAGAGCTCCCATTGTCAGAGTGCAAGCACTCGCCTGCTGATCCGCACACTGGCCTTCATTTATCAACCTAACATAGAAACCAGGGCAGATATGAGCGCAAAAATCCTCTTACGACAGGCTTCACGTGGGAGTCATGAAACGTTCGTATCGCACCAATCAGAGCGTAAGAATGGTCATACAGTGATAAATGCAGTGGCTGGAAACGTAAATTAAATATCACGCCCTAATATATTCACGGTATTGAGGCCTCGCCTCGACTATTTACGACATGGCCAGACATAATCCGGCTAAGAAGCGTCACTTTTCAGAGGAGGAGATTGAAACCCTGACATCTCAGTTTAATTTGCAGTAATGTGTGTCCTATTTGGCAGCTTAAAAACTGGTATTACACTGTAGGAATAGAAAGAGATCACTGATGCGGTCAACAGTGTTGCCGTATTAAATCGGACTGCAGCTGAAGTTTTTTTAATTTATACATCCTTGACATATGTATACTCCTAATAGTAATATATAGGCTTATTTTACAATCTCAAAGGCCTACATGTAGGTGTACCTATATTTAAATAAACACACGGTAACGGAGTTTATGCAGTTTTTTTTTTTTTAATTTAACTAGTTTTTTTCACGAGTCAGAGCCGGGCAACAGCTGTGAGGGAGAGCGCGTGTCCTCCATCCTGTCTCCTTCGTATAGCCCCCAGTTGGGGTTGCGCTGGACACTGCTCTCTGGGCATCAGCTGGCTCCGTCACTAGGCCTACATTTACGACACCCTGTTTTCCTGCGCGATGTTGAGCAAAACCCCACAGGCTAAAATAATGTTGCAAATTTTATAGCGTGTATGGTAGGGTCCCCCGCTGTTGCAAAAGCCATCTGCCCTTAATCAATCCGATGCACTGTTGCTCGGCTCATAAAGGTCTTCTAAAAGAGCCAGATCTGCCATTGTCAATAAGTGATAAACTGATGACTTCTCCGTCACCTGTTACATGCTGCACCGCAAGTCCACACTGACTTGAAAACTTGCGAGGTCAGACCAGACGTGCTTTTTTTTTCCTCAGCCTACGCTCACGTTGAAATTGATAAATGCCGAGCTTTGTGTAGGAATCGGCGTACGTCCGTCCTACGCCTGTTTTAGGTCGTAAGCACATTTCATAAATGAGGGCCACTGCCTACCAACACTGACTTTATAACAGCAGCTTTATTACAGCATCACTGGTCCTTCTGTCCTTTTTAGCAAAGCAAAGTTTGGTTTTGCCAATTCACAAAGTGCATTGTCTACTCTCTTGTCTGAACCACTTGCTCAAGGTTTTTGAGTTCAATAGCTTCTTAGTGAAAATGAAAATAAATGATGAAAATTAACATTTGGAGGTTTGAAAAGTCGAAAAATATAAGTCCGAATTGCAGGATTTTTCTAACATCCTAAAGGTAATTTATATAATGGTAGCAGGGGAATGGTAATGTAAAATTGTTCTGGAGTGTTAATAAAAAATAGGGTTAGTTTTTTTCATGTGCCTTTGAGACAGGGGTAATTTTGTTGGTTTCAATTCAATTTTATTTATAGTATCAATTCATAACAAGAGTTATCTCAAGACACTTTACAGATAGAGTAGGTCTACACCACACTATAATTTACAAGGACCCAACAATTCTAGTAATTCCCCCAAGAGCAAGTAGTGTGACAGTGGCGAGGAAAAAATCCTTTTTAAGAAGAAACCTCGGACAGACCCAGGCTCTTGGTAGGCGGTGTCTGATGGTGGGGGTGTAATGAATAGTGGCAATAACAGTCACAATGAAAGATAATGGAACAGTGACTAGAAATAGTAGTTTTAGTACGTAGCAGAGCACAGCAGAGGTTTGCATCACCAAGTCAAAAACTCAAAGTGAAGTTAAAGTGCCAGGCTTCAATATTAAATCATGAGGTAAAAATAACACTGTGCGACACTGGCCAAGCTTTATCCTGCATTAATTAAAAGTTATTGAAGATGAATGCATCTCTATGTATGAATCTACACACACACACACACACATATATACATATATATATATATATATACACATATATATATATATATATATATATATATATATATATATATATACATACATATACACACACACATATATATATATATATACATATATACATATATATATATATATATATATATATATATATATATATATATATATATATATATATAGCTATATTTGTTTTTGGGGAAAATCTGCCTCAGGAAAAATAATGCTTGTTTGGCTAGTATTTTCTGTTTACACTATACACTGTAGCAATCATCTGGATTACTTTTGATAAAAGTTGGAATCTGATGTTTACTTGTGAAATCTGAAGTTAAAAGGGGGCACCTTTTTCTATGATTTCTTAAAAGATTAATGGACATTTACACTCCATCGCGAATATTTCTGCAAATATTTGGATGTTGTTCATATCTGTTATACATCTCTAGAAGATTCACTGCAGTTAGCAAGGACAACACATACAGCTATAGAGAATGGTTGGGATTCACAAGGTATTGCGATGGACCCTTAACCTCTAATATATACATATATACCCATGGCAAGGTGGGGGCAAAATTACACCACAAAAAAGGTCTCAAATAAGCCGACATGATGTAGCAATTAAAGGCATGAAGTCAACTCAACTATCAGTCTTTTCACCTGTAATTGAACTATTAAGAAGTCCTGAGAGATTTCTTTGGACCTGTAATCATGAGACTTGGCAGTGACCTTTACAGGGTGCAGTGTTTGGAGGTCAAACTTACAAAGAGCCAACTAATTATTCCAACAAAGGAACAAGTTAACATTGATTGCAGACTCACTATAAATTAAGCCCAGTCTTAATTGGTAATCTCCAAGACAGACAGGATCCTCCCCCGTTATTCTTTCATTTAACTTTGATCAGCTTAGAAGGGGTTTTCTTCTCCACTGCAATTTCCCCTTTTTAAAGTGAAACTAATCACAATTTAAGACAAAAGGCAAGTTAATTTCAGTTATGTCTGAGATCCTTTAACATTTTAAATTTAAAACATTTTACATAATTTATGCCATAGTCACAGACCAACCAGAACCAGAAAGTTTTACCTTGTCATTATTGATTTTAAGTTTGACAGACAAACAGTCGGATGAGTGGACAGATAGTGAAAGTCAATCCATAACTCAAGGGAGTTCACGTGTAGCTATGTCTATAATCTGTACACTTCAGTGTAAGGTTCTTTTTCTGGATCTCCTGAAGCGGCACACACATATTCAAACATGCACACACTACACAGCCATTTGTTAAAGTGATTCATGAAAAGCAGGATTGGGAACTGATGACTCGTAGCAGCCCCGATGTCATCCAAGGATCTTCCTTTTCCTTATTCACAGCTACACACACACACACACACACACACACACACACACACACACACACACACACACACACACACACACACACACACACACACACACACACACACACACACACACACACACACACACACACACACACACTTCCATACCCACCATTCATATCCACCCCCATGTTATCCATTTTCATTTGCAGAATTTATATCCTGCACCGCAGCTTTTGGCCTCCTGCTTCAATCCATAAGTTGATTCACAGCTGATGCAACCCAGTTTTGCTGTTGTTTTCCCCCCTTATGATTGGTGGTTTACAGGTTTATTACTGGGGTTTGACATATCTTTTTGTGGGTCAGTGGGCTTATTACTGGATATACCATAAATCCTCACTATGATTGACAGAGGATCATGACAGCGCTTGCTATCGTCTACCCATAGAGGTGCTAAACATCACTGATATGTAAATTCAATGCTGGAAAGAAGCCTTTTTATTTCTTTGAAAAAATGCATGGATGTTAAGCTGTTATTTAAAGGAGTAGTGTGCCGTTTTGGGAAATATGTTGATTGTCCTTCTTGGCAAGAGTTAGATTCCACTTTTTCATATGTGCTAGCCTGGCTCTCCCCAAACAATAGCACCCCTACAGCTCACTAATTTACAGGTTGTATCTCGTTTGTTCAATGTACCCAAACCAAAATGTAAAAAGGACAAGATGTTGTTTTGGGAGGAGTTACGAGCTTCTTGGCAAACAGCAGCAGTGTACAGACCTGCAGTCTCTGCTGGTCTCACGGTAACGACAAGACACAAGTATTTAGGCCAAAATAATCGCCCTGTGGCTCTGGCTCCATTGTTTGTTCCAATCTCCACTGACTCTTAGCAATAACGTTAGTAGGCGTATTTTTCAAAATATCAAACTATTTCTTTAAGCAGCATTCATAAATAGTATAACAGCAGAATAATACCTCAGGGGTTATGGAAGCAAAAACAGGGGGTGTAAGAAGAGTTTGAGAGGCCAAAGGGAAAGACTTCATTGGGCTGTGATCTCCGTGGAGATTGGCAGATTGAGACGCATTAAGTTCAAATTTATTCAAATATTGTTGATGACTCAGGGCCTTGCACCCGGCGCAACACAAAGACCAACGCAGTTGTCAATCCCGTCTAGTGCCCACGTTGTTTAAATAGCAAATGCACCGACCCATCTGTGTGCCCATGGGTGTGCTGGTTTTACAGGGAGGTGTGTTCAGGTGAATTCTTGGTGTATTGCTATCTTGAGGCAGAAAAAGTGATTGAGCCATTAACCAACAAAAATCTGGTCTAAAGTCAATAATGCAGCATTTAATTGTTATTTTAATGTCTGCTTCACCTTGTGAAGTTTTGGTGGCATAGTGCTCGTGGCATATATGATCTGCTTGCATGCTTTCACTTCATGCAGGAGCAGACCAGTTTCTTCTCTTATAAATCTCTCCTTCATGCTTGGCAAAGCCGTCATCATAATAGCAATGCACCAAGGTACAAACACACCTGGCTTTTTAAGGGAATGGGAGATGACACTGATTGGTTTATTGCATGTCACGCCCAAAACACACCTATGATTAATTAAGACGCTAAGTACAACCCTTTTGAACCATGCGCCTGGTGCACAGACCCTTTTTTCCATCGTTACACGTAAAAGTGGATTCGTACACTCCCTAAACGCACCTGCGCCAAACGCTTCACACCGTGCGCTTAGATCGGTGATATCAACTGGGAAATAGATCAGGAATTCTAACTTAACTGTTGTGGTGAGCTGTAAGCAGAGCGCTCAAATGGCTTGACAATCCCAGTTTCAATCCCACGTTGAGGAAATCCGGAGGGCCCTCAGAGTACAACTACTGCTTCTCTGCATTTAAAGAAGCCAAATGAGGTCTTGGAGGCATCAGGTTGGGATGTTAAGTCCCTTCTGGCAAGCTGAGCATGTTTGACTGGGAGGAGACCATGGGGCAGAACCAGAGCACGCTAGAAGGATTACATATCTGATCTTGCCCAGGAAAGCCTCAGGATCCCCTCAGGAGCTACTTTATCCACAGTCCAGAAATGTGAAAGCATAGTCTCAAGTTACTGCGTTAGCCCCACTGCAACAAGTATCACCATTCAGATAGGCGAAACAGATTGTTGTTCAATGTAGTTCAGAGTTAACAATCTAAATTCATGTTTGAATTTAATAGCCACTTTTACACTATACCCCAACGACAACAGTTCATGCCATACAGTGCATTACCACATGGGTTCCGGATGTTTGAAGGCAACACATAAAGGAAGTGGAGTGAGTAGAGTGAAGGTAATGAGTCAGGCAGCCCTTGGCTCCAGAAGGGTGGAGGGGGGGACCCATAAAGTCTGAAATTGATGGAGTTTTTTAATGTGTCCAAGAACATCTTGTTAAGGGTCCCTATAAATTCCTACCAGTGCCTGTGGGTTAGTATAACTTCTTCAAATCAAACTGCAGATTTATGACAGTAAGAGACAGGTAAGTTTAGAACATTTTGGCTGCAGCTGTTCAAAAAGATTTGTATTAATTAACATTTTAACACAAGTTAAACCATAGCAACCAGTGTGGCTTCAAATGAGAGAGGTCTTTGAAACATAATCCACTTATTTACTTCATTAGCAGCCATTTATCCACGAACGCACATGCATTTTTATTACGAGCAGCCGTAATAGTTTTATATTTAAGTATTTGGCAAGGACATATCTGCTACCTTTTTTAGAAAATTAATGCTTACCTCAGGGGGTGAGGCTGGGGTCAACAGTTACCACACAAGTGGAGTACAAAACAAGTGATGAACACACCAATCTCAAACAACCTAATGTTGAGTATTTGCATTTGGGCAAACAGAATTTACTCTAAATGTATGTGTGTTTGTACACTCTAATACCACCCACCCACGCACACACACGCACACACACACACACACACACACACACACACACACACACACACACACACACACACACACACACACACACATAAAATGTCACTGGTAATGGTCTTTTTCAACTTCTCTGACTGTGACATTTAAAAATCTTTGGAAATGCAAGGCCAGTTCGCCCCAGGGTGGCACAGAGAACAGCGAAACTAGCCACAGTATTGTTTCCAATTTTAATTGCTAATTTGATAGCAGGGGACAAGATTAGATTTGGGTTTTCATTTTTCAAAGGAAAGGAAAATCAGTTGGTGCTTGTGTACCCGGCAAGGAATTCAGCTCTGTCACTCATTGTTGGTGGTTTTCTGAGCAGCATTGACTGTGGCACAACAGTAAATGACTCAGCAGAACATAGGGCATCCTGGAAAGGAAGAGAGGAGAGCTGCTATGTAGAATGGAGAGAGCAACAACTGAAAAAGTCTGGAGCTTGTCTTATTTGCAGCACTGCCACAAGAATTCTGGAGTTTAACAAGAAAGAAAACCCATCAAAGTTTTCCAGCAGCCTTGGTGTTCTTTGTTCTCCCCACAAGGCGCAGGACTTTTGTCTCCGTCTCCCTGTGAGTCAGCAAAGCCAACTAAGCACCGACCATTCACAGACTCAACCAGACCACAGAGGAAGGATGGAAATAGTTTTAACAAAATGTTTTCAAACAATCATCTCTTTTTCTGTCTTCTTATGACTTGAGCAGAGTCTCAATCATTAAAATAATGAGTGTGAGGGGAATTGGACTTCCCAAATTAAGAGAGAAATACCAAAACAGTATGAAAGAAGTAATAATGTGTTGAATTATTTGAAAAAATTAGACAAAAACTGACATTTTAAATTGATTTGGCAAACAAAAAGCGTTATATTAATAGCGGGATATTGTCCACGGCAAAGGCTTTAAAATATTTAAGAGGGAATGTTGTACTGACATCTTAAATCTTAATTTAAGTTTCCAATGTGGTATGTAATATACAAATAAAAAAGCTGTAAGGATTCTCAATATTTTAGCTTTAACTAAAATGACCTTTTTGGGAGTGTGTCACAGCAGGCTACGGAAATGAAACACAAGTTTAGGCCACACAACACGATCAGAGCCAGATATCTTGATAACAGAAATAGCAGTTAGAAGGGTTGAATCGTGATGATAATGCGGTTCTCAAACATGAAATCAGAATGTTCTATCAGGAAAGACCAAACTGAATATTTCATCACTATCTGGGATCCTTTGAAGTAATCTAATTTTGTAAGAAGCAGAATTGGCGGGCAGATTAACATCTTAAACTTTGGTTGCCAGATAAGCGCCCACATTGCATGAAATATGAGCATGTAAAGCACACAGAGAGCTTGATGAATGTACGGTGTGGATGTTATTTTTCCAAACCAACGTGTGCACAAATTATCATTACTGCTTTGCAATGTTCATGCTACTTCTGCAAATCTGTGTGTTTTACCTGCAGGTTCAATTCCAATCATTGTTGATGTACTCATACCCTGACAAATATGTTGTTTTATTTTCAGCACTATTAACTAAGTTAGGCTGCTGTCAAAGTAGGTTGTCTTTTTTGTGACAATTCTTCTGTTGTTTTTGTTTCTTTTTTCTTTGTTTTTGTGTACTTTAACAATGGCTCAAATTGTTTTGACATTTTGTTTTTGCTGATATTGGATGCATGATAGTAGAGAGTCACTCAAGAGGAGCGAGTGGGGAATGACATGCAAGAAAAGTCTCTGGCTGGAATGAAACCAGATGCATCTCCTTTAAACTCTGTTTTGGTCTCTACCATGACTGAGGTAAAACATCTAGTTATTTAGCTGGTAAATGCTTCACTATGTTCACCAGCTACGGTGGTGATTAACTTGCACACTATTTGGTGCTGGGCAGGTATGTTTTGGGGTCATCAGAGCAGACTGCTCCGGCTGGGAACACAGTTGATGGAAATTACTAAAGAGCTAAATATGCTAAAGTACTTCATAGACCTTAGGGGAACTGCAAAGTCTGGTGCTAAATCCTACAAACAACAACTTTCATATTACATGCAGCATTTAGACCATTATCATTCAAAATATAGTGATTAGTGCAGCTTTAAAGTTTACTTGTGATGAAATGGTTAAACTCAGTTGACTTAATTTGCTTCAAATAAGGAAAATACAGCTTTAATGTAGTTTGTGTTTGTCAACAGCATACTGTATGTATGGTGCTGGTTACTACCAGGTAGGGGAGCACTACAGCAGGGTAGGTTCATTGAATTAATAACTACAGCCACACATCTCTTTTTATTTCCTGCCTAAGAACCTAGAAGGGTTGAAATGAATCAATTCTTCCCCCAAAACCTATGACGCACGCACACACGTAACATTTTGAGTGAGAGGGCAAAAAGACAACTTGAGGATGAAAGACTGTTACTCAGAGACATATCTATATGTTACAAAGTCAGATGTTAGTTGAAGAATTTCAACAAAGACTCAGAGATTTGTGCAGTGCAGAAGGAAACACAGCCCAGACTTGCAAAACAAACAGCGTGCTCATGTTCAACATCCACAACAACAATGCCTCTGAAGCATTCTTCCTGGATCACTGGTGCATTATGAATAGCTATGCATGGAAGCAGAACCTGCATTAATATATGCAGAGAGAGAAAGAGGCAGAGAGAGCAAGGAAAGACACAGAGGCAAGTGGAAAGACAGATGAAGATAGAAGATGGCGAGAAAAAAGTGAAAACTCAGTACGAGGGAGATAGTGAGAGAATTGAGAGAGGATTACCTCACCACTCAATGTAGATCCAGACCTTACAGCAATGCAGGTGAAAAATAGTGCTTTGACTGGAAAATTGTTATTGGGCTCGAAGCATAGATATAGTAGAAGCAACACACCAGGAATGTTGATCTTTTCTAACCTTGGCTTCAAAGCAGAGATATGGGCCAAAATACAGACTAAAGAGTAAGAGAGGTTAAATGAAACTACAGAGACAGTCAGGCAGAAGGAATCACAGCCAGTTATGCTGGCAGATAGAAAATGCATCAGAAAGGAAGTGTAAATGAATAACAAAAAGAAAAGAAAAACATCATCCATTTAGCGCTGAGGCCAACACTTACTCCAATAAGTCGTCCGCTATTGATTTCACAGCCAGAGAGAATTTGTGTTCAATACGCAAGTTATTCTGCATGGTCATTCACTGTGACCATCTCAGCTTGGGTAAATCAATTCAAGTAAAAAAAAATAAAAATCAAACCTCATTTAATTTTGCCAGACCAACCCCTTCAGCAAGAATTTGTGTCAAAAAAAAAGTTAAAGGTTTAAAAGAAGGGAAGGGATGGATCACCAAAAGAGTGGAGTGAGTTTGAGAGAAAGCAGATGCAAAAGAATAAAAATACAAACGTACAGGAGGCTAAGCAAGAGGAGACAACAAAGCAGAGAGAGTCCAGTAAAAACTGGTTTGTGAATCACGAACAGTTTCATTCTTTTAAACAACATCGTCTGAGTTATGACAATTCAACAATGAAGTGGCTTCTCATGAACCAAACTCAATTCATTATTGGGGGCACACATGGCAACAACGTCATTTTGTGAGGAGAATAGATGATGTCATGGTTAAAAAATGTTTTTCACCTGTATGAAGCAGTTTTTCACTGTCATAGTATCAGATCACTAGTTTCAAAATACTGTGTAATTATGCAGTTTTTCAGATGCAGATGTCATCCATTCTACCCCCCAAAATGTGTCAAACAGGCTCAAATACTGAAATTGCAGTTAGTGGGATTTTTGCAAGGTGGGCCTTTCTCTCTTGCATATGCATTTAAGGGATAATTGCGCAAACAATATGTTAAGAGTTTTATTATGAATCGGAATCACAATTACTATTTACAATTACTTTCAAGCTCACTTAATTTTTGGGGGCAGTGTTGCATGAAAACTTTCACACTCTGCATTTGTTAAATAAAACTGATTCTTTAAAAGAAAAAGAATACAGTAATGAAAATGTGACTGTTTTAAATTGCTATTTCCCCACTGAAGATAAATAACAAGTATAAAATAAAAAATAAATACTGTAACAGCAAACAGGTTTTTTTGGTTATAATGTACTGTAAAATCAACATAGGAAAGCAACTGCACTAAAATATTTACAATGTGCATTTACACCAGCTGTATCAAGGATTATGTTTAAATCTCTTTTCTTAAATTCCTATGTTGTTTCCATAATTCCTTTTGCACTTATAATATAATTAGGCCTAAATATTGTTTTTTTTAAACACATTATTGTGAGGAGTAAAGTCGGAGGTGGAACCGTAGCCTAAGTAAATGTTTTAGAGTCAGAATCACTATAACCCTTTTTTTTTTTTTTTTTACTTGATAAATTCAGAGAAATCCCATCACTGAACTGTGCCAACTCAGCTTTCACAATTTGCCTGGAAGGTAGTTAGGACCTGATTTCATAATGAGCCGCCTTTGTAAATTAGTAAATTTGCAAATGTACTGAATAAAGAATTTTAGAAATTTTACAATTCTACTGATTAGGGCAACTTCAAAGGATTTTCAAAAGGATCAGAAAATAACTACAAGAAGAAGAAAAAACAAAACGACAGGCAAAAGGAGACGTAAGACAAGGTTATAAGTGCCACTCAGAAAACAGAAAATTGGAGAAAATGTGGATAAAAAGTCAGAGAGACAAAGCCATTAACTGAAAGAGAAGATTGGTTAAAAGCAAGGAAAGGAGAACAGAAACACACAAGGGTGACAGGGAAAGCAGGAGACAGAGAAATATTTAGTGAAAACAACAGACATGAAATGACAGAGGACTGGCAGGCAGATTGAGAGAGGATGGGAAAACCCAAACTATAAGTGAGGCTGAGGGCAAGAGAAAGAAAGGGAAAGGGGAGGAAGGCTTTATACAGCAAGCTCCAGGTTGGATGTGAGCCAGTTTAATTTGTCAGTCGGTGTACAAGTGATGAAACTGATGGATGACACCCACGGGACTGCTAACTGTAACAACTACAGCACAGAGAAACTCAGACATGCGCAAACACAGACACACACTTTCCAGACAGATCTATCCTGACGACATGAGGCATTAGCATTAGTGGTTTCAGTTTCAAGACCTGGAACATCCATTAAGATTATAGTCAAACAAATGTCTTCAAATAAAAGTCTTCAAATCAACTTCAGTTAAATTGCAGTACTCCTGAGCAAAACTCAAACTGAACTTTTTCAGACCTATGGTTGGTAGTGATGTTGTTGGGTACAAACATCATTTCTTATCATCATGGCCTCTAAAGCCACAATAATCTTAGGCCTTAGGCACTTGGTAACACCAAAAAACACCAAAACTCAGATTTAAAAAAGACTTTAAAAGTGTGTTCAAAGGCCAAGGCAATTCAAAGAATATGAATTAACAAACAAACACATAAATAAATAAATAAAGGTGGGCAAAAAACAATGCCTTTATGTTAAAATGCTAAAAAAAATTGCCACAAACTAACAAAAGAAAAGAAAATAGTCATTGGGGATGAGACAAGAAGCAAGCGTGCCTATATGGGTGCTTGCTGGTGTGGGTGTGGATGAAGAGTCCAATTCGGTTAGTCCCCCTGTCCATAATTCCCGAGGGCGGGCCTGCTTATCTGTAGAAGTCGTTTTCACTGACGCAACTGTCTTTATAAAGAAAATGTTACAAGAGAGGACTGAGTTATGGTTCGCTCTTCTTTGCTCATACATGCTGTTTGCTGGTCTCAGCAGGAGACAATTACTGACTGAAGTGCAGACTTGTTTGATTTGGCGGTTGTAGGATGGGACGTTGCAGTATGGAAATTGGGCTCAGAAGTCACAGCTTGTCAGGAGCTCACTTTTCAACCAGTGGCTTGTAAAGAAAAAGGGGGACTTAAAGATTGGTTTGATCATTTAAGCTTTTAAAAATGATTCAGGCTTCATAAAACATAACTACGCTGCAATAACTCTCTTAAAACGAGTCATAACTTTCTAAATGACTTGTGATGTGGTGTACTTTTTTTTATTTATTATGTGTTTTCACACTAACAAAATGTGTCTTAAGGAGGCTCAAAATATTGTGCAGCTAACAGTGCATATATATATATATAAAAAATCTTCCAAGAACAATTTTGTCAACTGATGCCTGTCTTCTCCATAGTCAAACACTATTCCTCAAGTAGGGAAAGCAAAGCCAGTTTTCACACTTCATCTCCTTTTTCTTTGTCAAACAGCCAGTATTTTGCACTTGATCCTTCACTTCCTCCTCTATCTTCATCCTCACACTGCTTCCATCTTTTGTTGCTCTAAATCATTCCACCATCTATTTCTATAGCTTTGAGTAGTGACGATTTAATGAGCTTCTTTATTTCATAAAATTCTAACAATTAGAGATAGAATTCATCACCTTTTGCCCTCAATTTCTAACGGTTCACCTTTAAACACAGGAGCACTAGAAAGAACGACAAAACCTGAGATATACTTAGACTGCTTCTGTCCTCTAGACCAACAATTAATGGCACAGGTCTCTTCAGCTAAGACATCTACCTGTCTCTTAGATCCCATCCCAACAAGGCTACTTAAAGAAACGTTACCCACTCTTTATTACTACATATGATCAATATGTCTCTATTAACAGGTTATGTACCACAGTCATTTAAAGTAGCTGTGATATAACCTCTCCTGAAGAAATCCTCCCTCGACTCTGAGCAAACTATAGACCTATGTCTAACCTGTCCTTTCTCTCCAAGATCCTTGAGAAGGTAGTCGCTTATCAGTCATGTGATCTTCTACATAGCAATAGTTTACTTGAGGACTTTCAGTCAGGATTTAGAATGCATCATAGCACAGAGACGGCACTGGTGAAAATTACTAATGATCTTCCAACTGCTGCAGACAAAGGACTTTGTAGTTGTTTTACTAGATCTTAGTGCTGCATTAGACACCATTGACCATACCATTCTGTTACAGAGACTGGAACATTTAGTTGGCATTAAAGGAATCGCACAATGTTGGTTTAAGTCATATTTATCCAATCAATCTCAATTTGTTAATGTTAACAATAAATCCTCCAAGTAAGCTCCACAAGGCTCAGTGCTTGGACCAATTCTTTTCTCCTTAGATTAAATAATACTTCATCCCACAGTGGGGAAATTTCCTCATTACAGCAGCAGTTTTCTACAGAAACAACAAACAAGTAAACAAACAAACAACAGGCAAACAACAATCAATGTGCAAAAAGTACTGAATAAATGTAAAGTGGCATTATATAAAAGGTATTGTAAAGTAAAGTGAGGTGGCTATAGTTAAAATTATTGCAGTGTAAGTAAGTAATTGAATATGTAATTAAATAATATAGCAAAAATGTGACCATAATATAAATAATATCAAAAAAGTAAGTACTCGTAATGTAAAAATATAAAATATATAGTAAAGCTACTCTACATTGAGCCATGGTGTGTGTTGGGTAATTGAAAAACAGGATGAAGAACAGAGGATGAGAGTGAGGAGGAAGAGTCAAACCCGTTAAAACAGATCCAGTTCATCTCTGCAGTCCTTGTCTCCGCTGGCTTGATCTCTCCCCACATCTTTGCCGTGGCCTGAGATGTTCTGCAGCCCGCTCCAGACGTCACTGGCATTGTTCTGTTGCAGTTTCCTCCTGTAGATGTCCTTCCCCCTCCTTATCCTCTGCTGGAGTTCCTTCTGGACTCTGCGCAGCTCCACTCTGTCCCCTGATGCAAAAACCTTCTTCTCATTCAGCAGAACCTTAATCTCGGAGGTCACCCAGGGTTTGTTGTTGGGAAAACACTGAACCAACTTGGAGGGCACAGTGTTCTCACACAGAAGTGGATATGGTCTGTGATGCATTGGGTCATACTGTCAATGTCAGTGCCGTGGGGGTTGCAGAGTGCTTCCCAGTCTGTAGTTTCAAAGCAGTCTCTGAGCCTATCACTGGCCTCCTCAGACCACTGCTTCACAAGTCTCTTCACAGGTTGATGTTTGGTCACCACAGGGGAGTAGTCCGTGACCAGATGGATGAGGTTGTGATCTGAGCGGCTGAGCGGGGGGAGGGGGGATGAGGTGTATGCATCTTTGATGTTTGCATACAGTGAATCCAAAGTTGTAACTCCTCTGGTGTGGCAATTCACATTCTGGGTGAAGGTGGGGAGGGAAGAGGACAGGGAAGCATGATTAAAGTCCCCGGAGATGAGGAGAAGGGAATGGGGGTGCTGGTTTTGAAGTTGAGAGACGACAGTGTGAATCGGATCTGTAGCTGCAGCAGCGAGCGCCGATGGGGGGATGTACAAGGTAACAGCAATAACCTGTGAGAACTCCCTCGGGAGGTAGTATGGCCGCATGTTAATGGCTAACAGCACCAAGTCTCTGGTACAGAGTTGCTCCTTCACGCTGATGTGTCCCGGTGGCATCATCTATCGTTTACAAACACAGCGATCCCCCCTTCATTCTTCTTACCGCTCTCCGTTGCTTTCCTGTCCGCTCGTAAGAGTTTGAAGCCATCCAGGGTGACATGTGAGTCCGGAGAAAGTTCACACAGCCACATTTCAGTGAAGCACATGAGGTTGCATTCACGGTACTCCCTCTGCAGTCGAGTCAGCACCGTCAGCTCTTCCATCTTGTTGGAGAGAGATATAACGTTCCTCATGATGACAGCCGGTAAACATGGTTAATACAGTCTTTTCTGCTCTCTGCGCTTCACTCACGCTCTGCATCCTATTCGCCTTCTCCGTAACTCCTTGGGGATCTCCTGCCCCTCCACACAAAGAAGGGGTGTGTAGCACAGGGCTGAAAGCTGATCCCAGGTGTAAAACAATGGGGCCGTGGTGGAATGGGGTGCCATGTTGGATGAGTTCCCCAGAGCCACACCAAAAAGTTCCAAAATCAGCAAGAGGCTAATTCCGAATGTTACAATATGAACATCCATAGCTCCACGCTTGCTTAACGTGTCAATGTGAATAAAAAAAAATAAAAAATATGCTTCCTCTAGGCAATATTATTAGGAAACACTCAATTAACTTTCATTGTTATGCGGATGATCCCCAATTATATCTATCAATCAAGCCAAACAAAACCAGTCAGTTAGCTAAACTTCAAGCATGCATAACTGATATACAGTAAAATCCTTGATAACTATTTTGTGATGCTAAACTCAGACAAAACTGAAGTTATCTAGGGATATAGCTACTCTGGATGGTATTGCCCTGGCCTCCAGCACTACTATCACAAATCTAGGAGTTATTTTTGATCAGGATATAACCTTTAACACCCATCTAAAACAAACCTCAAGAACAGCCTTTGTCATCTTCTTAACATTGCCAAAATTAGGAACATTCTGTCTCAAAACGATGCTGAAAAACTAGTCCATGCATTTGTTACTTCCAGGCTGGACTACTGTAATTCTTCTAATTATGAGGATGCTAAAATAAGTCCCAGAGATCATATTTCTCCTGTATTAGCTTCTCTCTCAGAATTCAGAGTTACTTGTGGTTCCTAGAGTGTCTAAAAGTAGAATAGGAGCCAGAGCCTTCAGCTATCAGGCTCCTCTACTGTGAAATCAGCTTCCGGTCTGGGTTCAGGGGTCACACACCATCACCACATTTAAGAGTAAACTTAAAACTCTCCTCTTTGATAAAGATTATAGTTAGGGAGTGAGGAGTCACAGCGTTCACCTAAACACGTGGGGGAGGGTGTTTAGCCGCAGACATGGCACACCTTCTCTTCTCTGCTTCTCTTCATAGTCGTCAGATTAATTAACCTTATAATCATGAATATAATAAAACTAGAGGGAGGCAGGGCAGTACAGCCCAACCTGGCAGGGGAGAGTTCTAGCTCCACCAGCCTCCTCTCTTTACCCTGTCTCTCTTAGTTATGCTGTAATAGTTTTACACTGCCGGGGGACTTCCTTTGACACACTAAGCACCTTTATTTTTCCATTTGTGTGCATGTCCCAGAAATGCTTGTTACTAACCTAGCTCTGGGGAGTCATTCCCCGGAGTCCTTATGTTCTTCCCCCCCAGCATGTTTCCTTGGATCAGAGAGGATCCAAAACCATAGTTGCAGCTGTCGCCGTGGTCCTGCTACACGTCCTGCAATGCCCTGTTACATCCTGTTACACTCTGCTGATTATGGCCTAAATGATAATCACGATGATTTTGATCAAAATTTTGATCACAATTATTCTCACAATTATTTGTTGACTTTAACCAAAACAAATTTTAAAAAAAATACAAGATTAATTAACTGTACTGTCCTGCAGTACTTGTCCTTGTAGGCGATTTGCTGTATATTAAATCGTTTTGGACCTAATTTTTTGCAGTGAACTGCCACTCGTCTGTCGGCTCTGACAGCGCTGCATCGGCGCTCTGTGCATGTAGCACGGAGCGCTGAACATCGGCGCTCGGCTTTGCGGCTCGGACATGAATAGACTGTTAATTTAAAGCTTTTACTCTTAAACACAAAAGGCACGTCCACTTTAATGTATATTTAAACATATCTGTGGTCAAGCTCAGTGCCTCGCTGTGTTGTATTAACTTTCTCTTTGAGTCCCTCACATTTTGCGTGATGGTGTGGCGTGCTGGCGCTGTATATTAACAAGTTCACCTCAGCCCTCCACAACACCAATGGGCCTCATATCCTGAGCAATAAAGTCGACAATTCCTTCCGTGATATTACTTTGCGTTTCGATGATAGAGGTTTAGCATCCAGCGTGGTGTGGGTGTGTCTGGGGAACGCTCCCGTAGTTGCAGATGGGTGCGCCTGTAGTTATAAAACGATTATTAGACTATGAAATATGCCAATTCTGATATGTTAATATAGCTTACTCAAAACAGACAGGGCAACCTAACGCAGACAAGTTAGCTTACCGTTTAGAGTTGATATGCCATGTTTGTAGTCAGCTGTGATATGCAAACTGTTGCTTGCAAACTTTGCATTCAACTTTTTCCGTTATCTAATTTTGTAAAATGCTGCCACACTGGCGATGTCTTCGACATGGTCGAGGACTGACTGTAAATGACACACTCACAATTAAATAAATATTCAGCAAACCATCAGACCAAGGCTTTCTAGTACTTTCTTCAATCTGTCTCCGGTGGTTTGGGCTAATCCAAAAAAGGTGAAAACAATGGGGGTGTTCTGAAGACAGACTGTTACCTGTGAAACAGGTATGCTCTGAAAACACCCCCATTAGCAGTTAGTGCTTTCCACCCATATACCGTTAGGGTCTATGCCTCCACCTGATGAAATTAACACGGCAAAAAATCGACCAATCAGAATGTTGGTCGAGCCAGAACGTATCGACCAATAAATTGACTAGTCGACTGGGAGGTTACAGCCCTAGAGAGAGAGTAGAGAGCCAACACAGGCACGGCTTTACAGAAGAAATGGGTCATGTAACGCAAAATTAAACCATGTCCATATAACAATATTGCAGCGGATGCGAGGACATTAGCACCGGTGCGTCCTAGAATAGCTAACAGCTAACAGACGCTACTAGCACCGACTAGCACTGGTCACTGCTGAAAAACAACAGACGGGACAAAATGTTGCGTTTACTGGTAAACTGGTAAACCTTGAGACCGATGTATAACCGACTGCTATCTGTTGAGTTTTCCTCCCGTTACTCTGTCCTCTGTGACTGTCTACATCTAGAAACTAAGCTGCGTGGTGCAGGAACAACTCTGACTGGCTCATGAGCAGACAGTGGTTTACGGAGCGGTAGATGGGCTTTGCAAAAACCCCGGAGCGTTCTATGAAATGACGCTTTAACAAAAATAAGCGCTCGAACACGCAAATTTGATCGTGGGAAGTCAAAATCGTGATCGCGATTAAAATTTGATTCATTGTGCAGCCCTACTCTGCTGTGCCTTAATGCCGTGCAGTGCACTGCTATACTATGAACTACTACAAACAATTAACAACTAACTATAACAACTACTTTTTTTAGTCACTGTTCCATTACCATTCTCTTCTTTATTGCCACTATTCATTTCAACTCCAACCAGCCCGTCAAACACCGCCTACCAATAGCCTGGGTCTGTTTGAGGTTTCTTCCTAAAAGAGAGTTTTTCCTCGCCACTGTCACACTGTTGCTTGCTCTGGAGGGAACTACTAGAACTGTTGGGTCCTTGTAAATTATGTGGTCTAGTGTGGTCTAGACCTATTCTACCTATAAAGTGTCTCGAGATAACTCTTGTTATGAACTGATACTTTAAATAAAATTGAACTGAATTGTACTGAATCATCCATCTGACTTCCTTCCCCTGTAAATATTGGTGTCTGTCATTGTCTCACTTTCTCCATCCCTTTTTTCTAACTCCTGGACCAGCTTGCCTTTCTTCTCCTGGGATTATCTCCTTAAGGAAAGCCCGCTGCCACATGTAGTGCCTTTCCATTACTCTAAAAAGAGGAACTTTCGTGAGATCAAGACTTCAAGGGCTGAGGGAGTGAGTCAACCGCTAGGCATCCTCTAGGGATGCATCTTACCCAGAATGCAATTCAGATGTTTCATCATTTCATGAGCACAATGTGCCATGGAGTAATTCAGTAATAGATTATTAAGGAAGTATTAAGGAACAAAACTTTTCAGAGGCAATATTGTATCACTTTCCTGTATTTTGTCCATGATTATATATACAATTATTGGACCTTCTTGAGGAATTGACATAGTTAAACCCATGCAAATGAAATATACATGTAAAATATTCAGAATGGTTTCCTATTTTTTTTTTGTGTCAAATTATCTTTTTCATTGCTGGATAATTAAGCTGCAAGGAGCTCCTTTTGATGGAGTTTAAGGATGCAGAAAAATGTAGGGGCCAAATCATAAAGTAAGTACCAAGAAAAAGCGACATGAAAAACCCACAATTTTCCTCGAAATTATGTAATTTAGCATAAGCATTAATAAACTGCAAACCATCTACCCCTGCTCCTCACTGCATTGTTTTTATCTTCTTCTACACTTTGCTGCTTGGTTTAAAGCACATTGTTTCCATAGAGACAGTGTTACTACCTGACAACTTGTGGTCAAAGGAGTGTGAGAAGGAAAGAAATTACAGGGCAGTCAAACATACAGATTTTCTATTGTTATGCTTCAAAGACTCAACAGAGATTTTAGTCTGAAGGGGTCCCACACCTTGTACAGGACTCCAGACATGGAATGAAAACCCCACATCTTGCACTAATGTAAGATATGTAACTTTCTGCCGCTAATTAGATAAGATTCAACTTTATTTTCATTGTGCAGAGTACAAGTACAAAGACAATGGTCTGTCAATCAAAACCATGGATGTAAACACAGACTGTTGAAGTGGGTTTGTTGTAACATTACTCCCTGCTGCTGGGAAACATACTTTGCCGGTGGGTTCAATAAAATTACAGATTTCTCTTGGTTTGAACATAGTTAAAAACATTTGGGATAATCTAAGTACAAATTAAAAAAAGTTCTTTTTAGACATTCTAATGCAGACATATTACATGTTATATCTTGACCTCTTTAAAGACACTTGAAAATACATGCTTTTCTCACCTAAAGGTTTTACCAAAAACAAAGTGATACAGCTCCCGTATACTTTGGCCCTCTGGGATGTGCCTGAGGTCATTGGGAAGTTAACACTCTCAATTTTTTGTTCCAAGTGTGCGATTCTAGGCCTTACTGACACAGAGCTAAAGAGGTTAGAATAGAGAATTTCTATTTCCGTCCAAGTAAAGCATCTGCAAAATGATTTAAAAACACTACTGTGAACATATCAGGTGGGCTACACACAAAATTAGTATAATAGCCACATGTCTCAACTTACTACAGAAAAAATCCAGAAGAAAAATGGGTTTTACA
Source organism: Percina caprodes (assembly GCA_013375575.1). NCBI lineage: Eukaryota > Metazoa > Chordata > Actinopteri > Perciformes > Percidae > Percina > Percina caprodes. Next base: position 1,369,150 of record JABXJD010000086.1, read on the forward strand.
TGAAGTTATTTCTACAGATATGTCTTTGCGTTTTTCTTATTTCCTTTTGAAAAGTGCAAAGAAAAAAGCCAAAAAAGTGCAAAATACAAAACTTCTCAAATACAAAAAACACATCCACATCAATCACACACATACTTGACATAACTATATACATAAATACATAGAATTAACTAATTATACATTGTTCAGGATGTGAAATGCAAGAAGAAGGCCCTATTTATTCGTTGACACAGCTGCAGCCATCACAGGGTTAAAATGTCATGATCAAGTTTGGTATCAATCGATTTGTCTTCTTATTGGCTAAATAAGGCCGGTCTCATAACATTTAGTTTTAATTGGTCCTCATTGGTCAATCTTTCACACATGCGGTTACCCTCTTCTCTGCAACTTGATTGGCTTTCACAAGGCTTATCTCAGGTTACAGTAGACAGATTGGCTTATATCACCTGTCAATCAAGTGTTTAGACATCAGAGAATGCAACAGTGTGCTCAAAAACAATGTGGCAGCCCGGGGAGAGAAGAAAGAAGCCATAAAAGCACAGACATGAAAAACTATTTAGCTTCTTTTCCGTTGAAACTCAGCCAGAAACTACAAGATTTTGAGGCGACCAGCTTGTTTTGGATAAAATGGCTTGGATATTATAATTCCTTGGATTGCGTGGGATGTATGAAAACAAAGTTTTTTGACGATCTATCACCGCTGTGAATAAAGACACGAGGAAAAAGGCATGGATGCACAACTTTAGACACTAGCGGCGCAGAATTGTTTTGTTTCTCTTTATTTTCTTTAAGTAAGTCAGGAAATACAAACATTTGGCAGGTGACCCACAAACACCGTAGTGGACACCAGCGGTCAGGAAAGCCGTCCAACTGAAGGAGTCTTCAATGCTGTTGACCTCAACTGAGGAGGTAATAAGGCGGTGGAAGCAATACTTTAAGGAACTCCTAAAACCAACTAGCACCTCCTCTATGTTAGAGGCAGAGCTGGTGGATGATGGGGGATTGTCGTCAATTTCCCTGGTGGAAGTCGTTTTGGTAGTCAAAAGATTTCACAGTGGCAAAGCCCCAGGGATTGACGAGATCCGTCCAGAAATTCTTAAAGCTCTGGGTCTTGGATGGCACGCCTCTTAAACATTGCGTGGAAGTTTGGGAAAGGGCCTAAGGAGTGAAAGACCTGGGTGGTGGTAACCCTGTTCAAAAAGGGGGACCAGAGGATGTGTGCCAATTACAGCCTCCCTGTTAGTCTACTCCAAGGTGCTGGAAAGGAGGGTTTGGTCAATAGTGGAACTTTAGATTGAAGATGCACAATGCGGATTCCATCCTAGTGGTGGAACAATGGACCAGCTCTTCACTCTGGCAAGGATCCTGGAGGGAGCCTAGGAGTATGCCCATCCAGTCTACATGTGTTTTGTGGATCTGGGAGATACTGTGGGAGTATGGGGTGAGGGGCTCCCTTCTCAGGGCCATCCAATCTCTGTATGACCAAAGCGAAAGCTGTGTCTGGGTTCTCTGCAGTAAGTAACTCGTTCCAGGTAAGGTTTGACCTCTGCCAGGGTTGCGCTTTGTCACCAATCCTGTTTGTGATATTCATGGACAGGATATTGAGGCGTAATCAGGGTGGGGAGGGGTTTCAGTTTGGTGGGCTGGGGATCTCATCGCTGCTTTTTCCAGATGATGTGGTCCTGATGGCATCCTCGGCCTGTGACCTTCAGCACTCACTGGAACGGTTTGCAGCAGAGTGTGAAGCGGCTGGGATCAGGATCAACACCTGTAAATCTGCGGCCATAGTTCTCAGCAGGAAACCAATGGAGTGCCTAATCCAGGTAGGAAATGAGAGGAAGGAGTTCTTTTGTTGGGGTCTTTTTCGCGATTTGGACAATGGAGATTGGTTGGAGAAGCGGCACAGCGGGGACGGTATTACATTTACTTTATCGTACCGTTGTGACAAAAAGAAAGCTGAGCCAGAAGGCAAATTTTTTAATCTACCCAGCAATTTTCCTTCCACCTGCACCTATGGTCATGAAGGCTGGTTCATGACTGAAAGAACGAGATTCAGGGTACAAGTGGTAAAAATGGGTTTCCTCAGGAGGGTGGCTGGCGTCTCCCGGAGAGATAGGGTGAGAGGCTCAGTCATCCGTGAGGAACTCTGAGTAGAGAGGCTACTCCTTTGCGTCGAAAGGAGCCAGTTGAGTGTGTTTGGGCATCTAGGTAACTTCCAGGCAGATACAGCTGTGAGGAAGCCTCGAGGAAGACCCAGGACTAGGTGGAGAGATTATATCTCCACCTTAGAACTCCTTTGGATCCACCAGGCAGAGCTGGTTAATGTGGCTCGGTAAAGGGAAGTTTGGGGTCCCCTGCTGGAGCTGTTGCCCCCGCAACCCAACACGGGAAAAGTGGAAGAAGATGGATGGATGGATGCAATCAATTAAGAATTCTCACTATTACCTAAAGTTCACTATTAAAGCATATTTTTGTCTGATGAAAGCTCTATAGTGAAAAGGTCACAGGATCTCCTCAAATACGTCCTTGTTATGGGAGCATTATTGAGCAGTTTTGAAAATGTAATAAGTGGTGCTACAATGGTCATAGTGTAGACACTTAAAGGGATCAGTGAATACAAATGATATTAAGAGGGTCATACACAGAATTTCATGACAATCCATTGAATAGTTTTTGAGACATTTTACTAAAAACAAAAAATGCCAATCTCTTGGTAGTTTTAGAGTAAAAGTCAAGGGATCACCAAAGTCACTGACATTCATCCTCTGGGGGCCATAATATCTATGGACAATAATTGAGCAAACACAAAGTGAACAAGTTTTGTTAAGTTATTAATGTAACAACTACCGAGCCACTTGTACATTTGGTGACAAAACACACAGGGGATTAATCATTGAGCGCATGACTTGAAATCAAAGGGGGAAGAAACAATTTACATTGCCTCATTTTCTAGTGCCAGAAGAGACTGTAAATCCAGCTGCTGACATCTGTTATAGCAATACACACATACACGCACACACAGAGCATAAAAGCTAACCAAAGTTTTGGTTAAATGTCTCACAGCACTTGTGTGGATTAAATTGCTTCACCTGTTGTTGAATCCAGTTGACATCTCCTTTATATATCAACTTTTCCCACCATTGCATCAATACCCAGAGTCACTATGGCCTCACCTACAAAAGGAGGTCTGCAGTAGAGCGTATGTGTAAATGTGTTTAGATGCCTTACTTACACACACTGCACACTTGAAAATAGCATGAACGTTCAACCTCACTTCAAGCGTGCACAAACAATCTGTGGTGAGCGCATACCCATATTGATACTCACAAAGAGCATGGCTAAAGTGCCATGTACACACCCTGCTGCACTGCTTACATGGTATGCAGTGTTGGGAGTAACACATTACAAAAGTAAAGTAACACTTTTCAAAAGTAAGTTACAAAAGTTCCTTTTTGCTGTAACGCAGTTATATAACGCATTAATAATTACATTTTGCTAATATTATACTAATTACAATCCCTGTAATGTGAGTTACAATGCATTTTAAAGCGACACTTAGTCGTGTTTCATTTTTGAAGAATTCACAAACACCACGAAACATTTCTTCAAAAGAAAAAAAAAGCTGTGAGTGTTATTTCCTGCTGCTGTATGCAATGGTTGAGATGACTGCAGAGACAGATACATTTGCGAGATGGATATTATTTTCAGGAGTTATTACACTGCGCTGAAGCAATGTGCAGTCCCATCACTATTAGCCAGAACCAGAGACGGTACAGACAACATCTGTGGCCCAACAGGTGACGGTACATCAGTGCGGACAGCAGTGTGTCTGAGCTGCTGACAAATATCAATATGTCGGGAATTAATTTTTAGGCTTGCTACAAGTAAATACCATTGCATTTTGTCAGCCATGGAGATTAACTATGCCTGCAGTGGAATGGCTTTGAATGACGACCAAAAACACTTGTCTTTTACTGTGACCATTTACTGTACAATATGTATGTATGTTTTACAAACAAGAAAGTGAACAACTTAAGCTTAACGGACTTGTTTTGCATCTAGCTTCTCACGTTCATCTTAGTAAGCTAGCAAGATGACACAACAGACCATTTCCTTTAGGCTGCTTCAAAATAAAAGCACTTCCTGTGACGGTTAGCACTAAGACTAAATTACTGTTCAACAAATAAGGTTGTGTACCTTTTCACTCAGTGGTAATCAAGTACTGTAAATAATAGTGAGTTTTAATAATTTAACATGTCCTTTAGACTAGTTTTAAACTAAACAACATACATTTGTTATTCAAGTGGTTTAAACAAACATTTTACAACAATGCTGTACTCCATAACTGTAAGGTAGATTTAATTGAGTATTTTAATTTTCTCCTACTTGCATTTTACTTATCTATTTTATAGCTTTAGTTACTTTGCATATTCATATACATTTTACAAAATATTATGAATAATCTATGATGTATTAAAGTGGATAAAAAGGAGATTTTGTTGATCCGGTGGTGAAATTCACACGCTAAATGCCAAGTCAAACTTCCGCTGTTATTACGTGAAAGTAACTCAAAAGTAATGCAAAAGTAGTGTAACGCATTACAGTTTGGAGAGTAATATTGTAATATAAGTAACTACAATTTAGAGTAATATTGTGTAGTATCTCAACACCACCAAAGTTGAACCAGATGTTGGAATGCAGCCATTAAATGTAAAAGGACTAAAGGATGTTAATCTTAGTGAAAGGGACCTCTGGAAGAGGTTCCCAGGGGTCTCTGGACAGTTATGATTTGTACCTGTATTTGCTACGCTAACTGTGGGCCCCTACCATAAACTTTTCACGTTTTACATGTTGTAGGGCTGTAGTCAAGACCACCTTTGTCGAGTCCAAGACAACTCCGAGACCAGGACTAGTCGAGTCTAAGTCAAGACCGAGTCCAAAGAGGTTTGAGTCCGAGTCAACACCGACTCCAGGACAGAAAAAAAGTTCTTATGCATGACAGTATCAAGACAATCAATTTGGGTTATTTGTTGATATAAAAGCAAAAACAGTGTCAGAACATCCAGGATTTATGAGTATAGCCATTCCCCTTGATATCATAAGGTGATAACTCATAATAGCTACATAGACACTACTGCTACAGTAGGTACTAGTGCTGAGCATTAGAACTGCTACTGCTACAGTAGTACTAGTACTGAGCATTAGAATTGCTACAGTAGTACTAGTACTGAGCATTTGAGCAACTAAATGACAACATAGCGTCACTCCAGATGTAGTGTAGAAATTAAGTGTGTATTTCAGTATTACAGAGTGTAGTAGTGTAGTGTTGTATTCTATTGTCATTTGGACGTGGGTTAATAGGAAATACATGTATTTTCAGAAAACATTCAAGTTTGGTTAAACAGCAATGAACAGAGTGTAATTTAACATATGTTATTTTTATTTGAGACAAATTGTAGAATTTTAAAATAAATCCTTCAGGAAGAAGTTGTTTAGGGAACACACACACACACACACACACACACACACACACAGCTGGCTCGGCAACGTTAGCTAATGTCCGCTAGCATACAAATGGGCTAACTATAGCCAGTTAGCTTTTTTATAACGTAACAAAAACCCACCCATCTTGTAGGAGCAAAGCTTATTTCATGTAATAAAATGATGGCTCAAAAGGAGTACTAACGCCACAGGTCTTATGTTGACAACGTGGACGCAGATATAGCAAACTCCGAAGGCAGTCGTAATATTTACCTAGTAAGCTAGGCTAAAACTGGTGCGCTAACGTTAGCAAACATTGGCGCAGCGTTAGCTAGCTGTCTAAACTTGTAAAAAGCCAAACAATATCCTCACCTGAACTGTGTTTCACTTTCCCTCCAATATTATCGTCAACATAATAAAGACACCTGGACTCGGTCGAGACCAAAAGCCATATTTGGCAAGACCAGTGGCCGAGTCCGAGACAAGTCAGAGTCCAAATACTACTGGGTCCGAGACAAGTCAGAGTCCATAGAAAAACGGTCTCGCGTCCGGACTTGAGTACAAGACCGGACTCGTGTACTACAGCCCTGCCATGTTGTATAATCAAGAGGACCCTATATTGACCATGATGAAGAATCTGGGAGCCAGAGTGTATATTGGTGGAGACACTCTGCTAGCTTCTGCAGAGCTTTCTCTTTCTCTCATCTGACCTTGCCCCAACAATCAGCACCATGGCTTCTTCTAAGCAATTGTCTAGAAAACCGAAACTGAAAATAGTTGACGCTCACAAAGCAGGAGAAGGCTATAAGAAGATAGCAAAGCGTTTTCAGATGCCAATATCCTCTGTTCGGAATGTAATTAAGAAATGGCAGTCATCAGGAACAGTGGAAGTTAAAGCAAGATCTGGAAGACCAAGAAAAAATATCAGACAGAACAGCTCGCAGGATTGTGAGAAAAGCAAGTCCAAACCCACGTTTGACTGCACGATCATCCATAAAGACCTGACAAGCACTGGAGTTGTGGTACACCATTTCTACTATAAAGAGATACTTGTACAAACATGGTCTTCATGGAAGAGTCATCAGAAGAAAACCTCTTCTACGTCCTCACCACAAAAATCAGCGTTTGAAGTTTGCAAATGAACATATAGACAAGCCTGATTGTGGGAACAAGTTCTGTGGACTGATGAGGTTAAAGTAGAACTTTTTGGCCGGAATGACCAAAGGTACGTTTGGAGAAGAAAGGGCACAGAATTCAATGAAAAGAACCTCTGTCCAACTGTTAAGCATGGGGGGGGGATCAATCATGCTTTGGGGTTGTATTGCAGCCAGTGGCACAGGGAACATTTCACGAGTAGAAGGAAAAATGGATTCAATAAAATTTCAGCAAATTTTGGACACTAACTTGATGCCATCTGTGATAAAGCTAAAGAGAGGATGGCTTCTACAAATGTATAATGATCCTAAACACACCTCAAAATCCACAGTGGATTACATCAAGAGGCGTAAACTGAAGGTTTTGCCATGGCCTTCACAATCTCCTGACCTCAACATAATTGAAAATCTATGGATAGACCTTAAAAGAGAAGTGCGTGACAGACAGCCCAGAAGAAGGCATTTTTTTTGTTTTCTGTTATTTTGAAAGTGTAAATGATGGAAATAAAATCTAACTTTTTGTGACATATTATATGAATGTCTAATCTGTCATTTGATGCCTTTTGGAGATTTTCCCATCTTTTCTTGGCTTCTTCATGCACATTAATAAATTTTTTTACCTGGGGTTCCCAAACGTTCAAGACCCACTGTAAATTGCTGAGTCATTGAAGTTGAACTTGTAACAAGTATCATTGAGATCCCTGTGGGTGTTTTATGCACATAGTTTTCGTTACATGTTTTGGATGTTAGATATCCACCTCTGAAACTTTAGACTACTTCTTTAGTTAAAAAGTAAAAAAAAAAAAAGAAACAAAAAAAAATTAAAAGTTCTTTTCTGTGGGGTTATCCCTGTCCCTGGGACACTGCGTAAAGTTGGAGGTAGAAACTAAATATTTCTGAATGTTATATTTTAAAATATATTATATTTAGTGCTGTCAAACAATTAAAATATTTAATCGCAATTAACTGCATTAATGTAATTATTCACAATTAATCACACATTTTTATCTACTCTAAATGACCCTTGATTTCATTTTCTCCCATTATTTTTCTCATTTTAATGCTCTTATCAACGTGGAAAAGTGGATTGGCTTGCTTTGTGCAAATGTTTTTTTTATTGAAAACAACATTGGCATACAGCCTACTGTAGTGTTCAGTTTCACACATAACATTCTTACTTCATTCACACTTGGAGTAAATAATGTCTCACACAGTGTAACACTGTCCATCAATAAATGAGAAAAATACTTTGACGAGGCGGCGGAGAATTGGCACCAGCTGTCTACTTGGCCATCAAGTGATATTTTAGACTGGACGTGCTTTGGCAACTTTTAAAAAGTAAACTTTCCATTTAGAATCTTATTGGCATCCATTTTGGCGTCTCACACTCCCCATCCACTCAAAACGTAACGTCACTACTCTTTGGCCGCCTCGCAAGCCCAAACAAGTGTGTGCATTGTGCCTGTTGTTTTGTTTCCAGTCTAGCTAGATCAGGTGTGGTCTTGTAGTTTTTCTAACCTTACTAGTTGTTGCAACAGCATGTAAAAAAACTACAAAGTTTGCTAGGCCAAAAAGAACGTTAATCTCGCAATAACAAAGTTGACGCCTTTAAAATGGGTTTGCGTTAATGCCGTTAATAACGCGTTTAACTGACAGCACTAATATACCGATTATAATGATGTGAATATTTCTTTGTGATTTTGAGTTTGACTGACATGTTCAGTCTAACTATTATAATCATATTAATTAAAAATCAAACCTTCATTAAATTATTTGAATGCTGATTTGTTTTTTGTTTTTGTCCCTTGCCTTTTTCATTACACACAATTATCGCACACGTCGGTGACATAGCACAACCAGAATGTACAGTAAGTGCCAAGATATTAAATGTGAATGGATAGGGCTTGAATAATTTAGGAGGGCTGTATTTTGAAGATGATTTACCATAGATTACAGAGCTGAAATTACACTGTGACGTCAGGTAACATGCCCTTTCGATTTTGTCACTGGGTGCTGTGTCAGTCACACAGAGTGGTTCAGAGACATACATACGTATACATAGTGGGGATATCTCTTTGGCCTGTTCTATATTAAAGAAAGTTGCCATCATCCTCGGGTTTTCAAGTGTTAAAAAGACTGTACTGTATATGAACTGTTATCAGAGTTTATGACAGCAGTGTATTTTTGTGTAATTATTATATATACTGTATGGAGTTTTATTATATATGTATCTATAGTTCTAACCAAAGTTCTAACATTATACTTGCAAAACAAATCATTTCTTCACATTTCTGTCTCGTGAATATGAACAAAGAGATGAGATTATTTCACTCCTGTAACATGTCTCTGTTTAACACCAGTTTGAGGATTAGACAGCGTGCTCGTACATATTTTTAATGACACCCTGTTCTCTTCTATATCCATCAGTCAATGTTTGTTTTAAACTGGAGACAGCTAGGCATATTTGCAACTGCATCGTCATCTTATTTGAAATTCAAATGTGAGGCTGTGTGCAGATAAACAAGTGCAACTCTATTCTTGACCCCTTCATATGTACAGTATATAGGTGGGCTGTAAAGTAAAGAACATACTTAAGTTTGGTCATGTCTTCATCTGTTTTAGCTGCACACTTTATTTGTACGTATGCAACTGTCCAGGTGAATCTTCCAAACTAGTTAATGGATTTGCAGGTACATTAGCTTCCCTATTTAGAATTACGCCATGAGCCTGCTGCCCTCACTACACCATACCAACACCACAAAAGGGGACTACCTACATCTATCATATTTTCACAATTTCACTCTGAAATTGTCAGTTGGGTTTAATTACCAGGTACACCATAGACATATTACATTTAGTACAATGTAAAATTATGATAACTTAAAACAAATAACTAGAATACTTCAATAACATTGACACCTGGTAGACCAGTAGACTGACGAGAGTAAGGAAAATCTGGAGATGATGAAGTAAAGACATAAAATAAAATCTGAAAAGTAATTTGCAGATCTCAAATAAATAACATAACTATGAATAGAAAGTTTAATATTCCCCAAAAGCAAATTTATGGATAAATTTGCATCATGTCCTGATACATAGGGCTATTTATTGACACATATGTGCCTGGTTGCGTCATTTCAGGTGCTATGATTTGAATACCAAACAAATGTATCTCTACTAACAACAATATTGATGCCAATTTAATTATGCTATGACACTGGTTTGATAAGCATACTGTTCTGTATTTTGACATTTTGTTTGAGTAAAAATGCCAAATATGACATGAAAAAAGGTCATTACATGTTTTACCTGCTCCTGTAACTTTTACAGAGCAAAATTCTATGCTTCTAACCGGTCCACAAATGTAGTACTGTTCTCTGAACGTAAGCTCATACAATGCTAATGGGCACATCTTTAATAGTTGGTCTTTTCATCACTGTTTAAATCCAAATTTAGATTTTCATCCCCCATAATGGCTTTCAGGATTCAACAAAAATCATGGATGCATTTATTTTAATAGGACTAAACAGGGACGTCATTAGGCTTATTTTTAGGGGGGCCGAAGCTACCCCAAAATGTTCCTAAGCACCCCTAAAACAATAAACAATAACAATTTGATTTATCAATAACTGTATCTTCATTCATATAGACCCAACAAATGATATATATCCAGCTACAAAAAAATTGTCCGTAGTTAGCCAGAAGTACAAAGAGTAGCTGTGACGACACAAGAGTCTCATCGGTGTGAACTGGCAGCTTTCAGAGCGTTGCAGACCAGAGCATTGCAAGTAACTGGGAGATTCATCTTGTCTCGTTGCATCTCTTTGGTCTGAACTCGCTATGCACCCTCCCGCCCGCACACGCTGATACACACACTAATGGTGAAAGGAAGATTGATTACACAAAGCGATACAGAGTAAAATTGTAAGTTGTTTTTAATTACCTGCTTACCTTTAACAACGTTTTCTTGAGGTAAAGGAAAGAGGATATTTTGGATTGCTATGGAAAACTATAGTTTAGCTAGAGTGAACAAGCAAAATACAAGAAATGGTTAACTTTGCCAATATTATAGTCTATCTCTAGTAGGCCTATTCTAAAACAATATCAATCCCCATAGAATGTTTTTGTCACTGAAAACTAAATGCCATAGGGTCTCTGTTAATGCTATTGTACCGTTGTATCCTTCAATTCATTGAGCAGATGAGATGGATATTCAAAGATATTTCAGCGGAGAGAAAGAGAAGCAGGAGATTGGCAGGGCGGTTGATTCTGAGGGAGCCGGTGTGATTGACGTCAGTAGTGGTCTATAGGTCTGAGGATTGTTTTGTTTTCTTCTAACAATAAGAATTTGTTGGCAGGTCTAGGCACTATGTATAGCCTAAACTAAATTATTTAATTATATTTATTATATATGCTAGTTATTTTCTAACCAATTTAAATTTCTGCATCCACTGGCTGTGATAAATTAAATATGTAGATGTTACCTAAATGTAAGCTAAAGATGAGCATATGCCAACAGATACACATATGAAAATAAAATTCTACATTTCTATCCTACATACAGTACATATATACACTAATTATTACTCCAAATCTTGTATTCCTTTCGCCATCAGGTTATTGTATTCACACAGTAGCTACTTTAAATATGATCTGTTTCAATAGCTTACATGATAAAGTATGTGTTGTGGGTTGGGGTTTTTGTTGGGGTTTATTTTCCCCTTTCTTTGGTCTCTTTGCGTTTTTGTCTTAGTTTTCTCCCTGGTCCTGTCTTGTGTTCCCCTGTGTATCTGTTTGTTCTGCTTTCTGTTTTATTTTGGTAATCTTGTTTCCTGTCCTGTCTTGTCTTGTCCTGTCTAGCTTTGCTTTGTCTGATTGTCCTGCCCCGCCCTAATGTGATTTACCTGACGTCTCACCTGTTCCCCGTTATCTCATTACCTCATGTATTTAACCCCTGTGTTCCTTTTGTCTTGTGTCAGATCGTTTTGCCGTCACTCTGTGAGTTTGTCAGGTTTGTCGTCTCCCTGTGAGCTTATCAGCCTTGCCGTCTCCCTGTGAGTTTGCCTGTTTTGTTGTCACCCTTTTGCCCGGCCTGTTTGCCCTGCCAGCTGTTTGTCATCCGTCTGCCTGCCTGCTCCCTGCCCTGTCAACGTGTTCCTGGTTTTTCTTCTGTTTCCTTGTGAGTTATCCCTTTGTTCCTCTGTGGATTTGATGTTTTTTGGGTTTTGCCTCCAGCTGCTCGGACTACGGACCTCCTTTTGAGTGTTTTTTGGTTTTGAACTGTTTATTAATAAATCCCTATACACCTGCCTTCCTGCCTCCTCCTCCTCTCTGCATTTGGGTCCTCACCTCCCGTCTCAACCCCTAACAGTATGCAGTGATGCCTATTTCTTTTCTTTTTCTGTCTTTAGATATAGTATGCCATTACTTTAACACAAGTTACAAATACCATGGGGGCTAAGCATCCCGTCTTTTAATCCTAGTGACGTCCCTGGGATTAAATATTTTGACTTTATATTAATAAACCAGGTTGTACCCTTCTCTCTATACACACTGTGCAGGATAAAGTCGAAGGACACTTACCCACAAAATACATGCCACTAAATACTCCTAATCAATACACATATAGTGGACACTTAATTAGGTATGCTCCAACATTTCACTCCCCAACAAAGAGGCATATGTAATAACAATAATACATTTAATTTGTATAGCATTTTTTAAAGACGTATGGTACATGTAACTAATAACATAAGGTGGAGAAGTTCAGACACTGTGTGAACCAAAGTAACAGCCAAGAAACCTGATCAACATGACTATACAATATGATTGTTGGTGGTTTCTAGATTTCAAACCTTTGGCATGCAGATCTAAAGCAGAGACGAGAGGAGAATTTGAATGACAATATATTCTGGTATTTAAAAGTGGAAGTGAAATTCTGCTCAGAACTAAGCACGTTATTCAAAACTCTTACAAGATAGAAGGGCCTGCATTAACCCTAAGCTACACACACATTATTAGAGGCCTGACATGACCAGTGAGTTAGTAAACCACCAAATGCCCCTTTATACCGTGTTATCAAAGCAGGTAGCCTTTGGAGCATGGCAGTAATGACACGGGAATGATGACATCACAGCTCTTGTTTGGGAGTTTTGGGAGACTTTAAGGGTCAGACAGCATCAATCAGGTGTGTGAGATAATGAGAGGTCATGTCTGCATGCACAAGAGCAGTTTAAGTCATTTCAAAGGACGAGATTAGAAAGAGATTAGAAAGGCCGAGAAAAATCGAGATTAAAGCCCTGCAGATGAAATTAAAAGGAGCAGTAGAAATGTAGAGCAAATATAAATATAGTACATTTATTTATATATATATAGTTCTCAAAATGCAGCACTCTATATTGTTGAAGACATATGATACCCCTTTATAAGTTCAATTTAGCTTTAAAGAGACACAAAATCCTGTTATTATTTTGACAATTACCCAGGAGGAAGATTTTCTGCTCTTCAATGTAGCTGTATTGTCTTTTTGGTGTTTGCAAAGGGCCATTAGTGCCATGTGATATATGCAAATGTCCTTTCCAGGAAACACAGTGTGGGTTACGGGGAAAAAAAGGAACATGCAGCAATCAAACGGATGCTCTTTGTGAGTGTCAAAGCTGCAGAATAATCAAACTCCTGACTCTTGTTTATACCTGTATGTATTGGGTTTTGTTTTAACCACACAGTGCTTTTTTTAAGTTTCTGGCTTGTGTATATTTTACATTTTCTATTGCTACACAACACCTTTGTTCTGTTTACCATATATACTACAAGTATTGCATTTGTAGTTATATGTTTGCTATTGGTGTGGATTTTTCTGTAGCATGAGAACCTTAATCTAAAAGGATTAATTGAAATGGTTTGTCTCAGTTGGTAAGACATGCTACATATGAGATTACATTTCCAGCGTGACTGTCACCCATCCACACTTGACTACCTGTAGTTAATCATTAATCTCTTGCCAATTCTGTTTTTACTATGTACACATGTAAACACTGATGCCGTCAGCAGGATTACATCCCTGCCACCAGATACAAAACCTGTCACTTCTTAACTCTGAAACAAGTTCGCCAAACTGACAACACTGCACCCGACCTTAGCAGGTAAGAGACTTTTTCAAATCTAGAGCAAAATGAATGTTATTCATCACAGTAGTTATCTTAAACTGGATTACATTGGTAGATTTAATAAATTAAACTACATATACCTAGTATACAGTATACAATTCCAACATTGTAATCTTTATTTCTCTGACATGGATACATAACCTTATTGATTCCTGTGCTTTTTATTTAGTCTTTTCATCATATGAACCTTTAAATAACTGTGAAGATGATCCTTGTGTTGTTCCTGCTGTGTTCAGGTAAAGGTTATTTTTTGGTCTCTAATAATCTTTGGGTGTTTTGCATGCCATTTTAACAGGATTAGGACCTTCAAATGTCTCTCAAAGCTGGTATCTTTTGTCATCAGTAGCACTAAATATTTTTACAAACTGCCTCCACTATTCCCACTTTGATTAGATGCAACAGCTGTGCACAAATTGATTATGTATACATCAGATAAGTTGGGATAGGTAAACCACCTTATGGATTTGTAGTTAGTGTGGTACTTGCACTATATTTAAACTTAGTGAACTTAATTTAAACAGTCCAAAGCGTCTAATGTTGTTTGTTGTTCTTATAAGGTGTAAATGTTAAGTAGGTAAAGCGTAAATTGTTGTGTTATGTTCTTTTTTACAGGATTATCTCACTTTACATTTGGATCAAACCGCCTACGTGTTTTCAATTTTACTGGAACAGACCAAACGTGGGATGCTGCATTGAGTGAATGCAATGAGAGAAATGGATCACTTGTAACTCTATACGATGAAGAGGATGCAAATTTCATTAACAACACTGTGAACAATGTTTCCTCCGTCTGGCTTGGTCTGCGTCAAGGACGAAATATCACATGGTCAGACGGTGTCCCTGTCACATTCAATAATTCATATGTGATTGAAACAAACAATTCTCCGATATGCGTGGCTATTGACAACAACACCTGGACAAGTTTTAATTGTTCAGAGAGAAAACCTTTCATGTGCAACAAGGGTACGTTACAGCTTATTTGATTACCTTTTTGTTGTTTCTTGTTCCATTTAACTTTAAAAATATTTTTTAAATGTATATTGTATATACATAATACAGTTCTATTGTCTTTCACTAGCTCATTTATTAACATTTTCCCATTTTTATGGTTTGAGCACACATTTAATAATTGACGTCATCTTTCTTAAATCAACCCAGAGAAAGTTCAGTCCTAACTTTTGTGCCAGGTTTGTGATAGTTTTTTTTTTTTTTTGCCATGCCATATTACTTATTTATTGTTTATTTTTTCAGGTGGTAATTATAAACTGTTTGAAGACAAGAAGAACTGGTGTCAGGCTCTGCAACACTGCAGAAAGTCATTCTTGGGTGACTTGGTCAGCATCAGTAATTGGTCACAAAATGAGGAAGTGATTAAAAAGGGAAACAATACAAGCTTTTGGATTGGACTCATGCATGATGAATGGGAGTGGGTGGACAAAAGTTGCTCTTTATACAGGAAATGGGGCAATTTTATTAATGAACTAAAGTGCACAATTACATCTATAAATAATCCAGGAGTACTAGGTGTAAGTGACTGTTCGGAGAGTACTAAAAACACCTTTTGCTCAAAAGGTAAGCACTATAGAGAGGTAAAGCAGAACCTAATTTTATGTTACACTTGATGTGAAATTCCCCATTAAATATGTATGCAGCACTCAATGACTTATACCTACATATAAATATATTAATACTGTAGATATGAAGGTTGAAGTTTAAGACACCCCTATAGGTGCTGACAGTAGCCATAGTAATAATACTGGGACATGGGGACAGTTTAAGAAGGAAGACATATATTCAAATACAACACATGATGTTGATGCATGGAAACTATCAAAAGGTCAATTGACCAACTTCAAGCTGTGTCAACTACCAAACCAAACTTGTAAGCATACAGTTGTCTGTGTATGAACTTTTCTCATTTTCTATATAAAACCTCAGCATTGCAAATTGCAGAATATAAAGAGAAAAGACAAAAAATTAAAGAATATGCAGAAATATGTCTGAAGGATATAAATTAAAGCATAGGATTAAATGTATATACAGTAAATTATTAATTTAGACATACTTTGGAAAATAAATCTGTGTTACAATATTGAAGAGAAAAAAAGACCACTCTACACAACAAAAGAATAGATCGCCACATGTATAACAGAATAGACAGATGTTTATACCTGTAAATCTTACTTCTGTCTTTTCCCTGGTTTCAATTCAGGTAAAATGAGAATCAGAGTCATCGAGCACCGTTTAACTTGGGAGAAGGCCTTTGACTACTGCAAGGCTAACCACACAGGCATGCTTCAGATTGAGAATCAAAATGATCAGGATGCTGTTGAACAATGGATGACTAATACTAATGTTAATGTTACTGGTCCGTTCTGGATTGGTCTGAGGCAGAGTCGTGTCTTTGGATTCTGGATTTGGAGTGACAGGAAAATAACCTACAGCAACTGGAAGAATGGCATAGAACCTAAGCTGCCCATGTCTAATCACTGTGGGGCCATCAACGAGACAAAGTGGAGTGATGAAAACTGTTGGCTTAATCTACCTTTTCTTTGTGAGGAGGAGATTGTATTCATGAATAAATCTGTAAGGTGATTGATGCCTGAGCATGTAAATGACAGTCAGTAACATAACGCCTAACATTTTCCTTTACTACTCTGACTCTTAATGGAAGTCTTTCTTGAATTCAGTTGGTACAAAATAATCTGACATTTTTTGTTGTAACATGAAGTTATAGACTGGCAAGATTAATATTGTATTTGTGTGTTTACTGTATGATTATTGTCAATCACACACACTCATAACTCGGTGATGAGTGTTTAATATTTGTATTACTATTAGCATTAATTGTAAACAATTATATGGTGAAAATGATTTCTTTTGTGAGGGTTCTTCTGTCGATTTCTGTAGAGTTACTCCAATCAATCTAATCAATATTTTCCGATCAATGAAGGTTTGAAGGTGATTCCACTAGGACCACTGTTCAACATATTTGCTTTTTCAGTCTTTGAGTTTAAAGGTGTGGCATGATGCTGTGTAGGACAGCACATAGAAGATCTAAAGAAGATTGTAAGAGAATGTTTCCTGTGTACATTACACTTCTTTGAGACTAAAACCCTTACATCTGAGCTTTGTTTTGTTTTTTTGTTTTGTAAAAATTAAAATGTCTGTGTTAATTTACTTCTAGATAAGTTGCTTGTTTGCAATAAAAGGCAATGTTTTTCAAATCCAACCATTGGGGAGCTTATGAACTTAGAAATGTGTCTTATGTAATTCTACCAAATCCATGTTGGTTATCTCCATCTCAACGTGTCACTGCTTAAAGACCATTCAGTGTATTTCTTATAATGCATATCTCTTAATTTACACAACCTTCATGTGTTCCTTGAATTTCAAATCAGCATTTATTATAAGTGCAGCTGTAGTATGCTTAACTACAAAGTTTTGAATAATAAATAACGTCTACATTTTTACAATGAGGAGGAGATTTTTCTTAAACCATAAAGGAAAACGATCCTTCACTTTGAGAAAATTTAAAATCACCAAATTTGGAGAAACATGGTTTTCACTGGACAGGAAGAGTAAGAAAAATTGTAATATGTAAGGTAGCTAAAGCTGTCAGACAAATTTAATAAAAAGTACTATATTTTCCTCTGAGATTTAGTGGAGTATAAAGTTGATTAAATTGGAAATAATCAAGTTAATTGCAAGTACCTCAAATCTATACTTACGTAGATACAATGACTAGACAAACCTAGTTATGCATGTGGTGTGGTAAAACAAAAAGGGAAAATTTGGCACTAACTAGAAATTTTAATCCAGCAGAATGCAGGGTAACGGCTGCTCGAAAAAAAGGCTAAATTTGGTACAGAAGAGAAAAGATGACAGGCCACACCTAGGATAGGGATTTTACAAAAAGAGAGGGAAAAGACACCAAAATATGCAGATACAACCCTTTAATGTGGAACTGTGAGAGATATATTTAACAAAAGAGTAAAAACAATGCGTAGCAAAGGCGAGAGAGTAAAAAAAAGAAAACAGGAAGCTTGGACAACTTCCAGGGCCATTATTCACACCATGGACAAACTTGGAAGGAAGGCTCAGTCAGTCACATGCTCACTCATCATTTTAACTCATCATACGGCTCACATTGCAAATGTCTGTGTGTATGTGAGTGTGTTTATAGGCCTCTTGATCATTGCTCATTGGAAAGCAACAGGCTTTCTTTTGACTTGTTGCTCAGCTCACTTCTCTGACCATTATATGATGTACGTGTACAAGTGTGTGATCATAGCTCATCCGGAGGAATCAGGCTTTCTCGAGGAAACACACTTCTCCACAGCATAAATCACCAGCCACTGAGGATCCGGACTTGTAGCCAAGCACATTTCTTGGTGCAAAAGCAGCACATTTTTCTTGGCAGAGATGTAGACCACACAAGCGCCTGAGATATGGCCCCAATTAGGGTTGAATGACGGTCCAAGCCTGGTGTCCATTCAGCCCAGTCATACCTCCAGGAGTGAGCTGCAGATGTGGTCAATAGCTGAGCATTATGCTGAATGTTTGTATGTACTCCAGTTCTAGAGTCCAGACAGATAATTCCAACCTGGTCATTGAGACACTTTAATTCCTAGATAAACATGTGAATTGCTAACACAGTGAACTAATCACAGTGATGGACTATGGCGTCCATGATTAGTTCACATTGAAACACAGACATGCACTATGCTGCTCTCCTTGTGTGTGTGTGTACGTGTACACAATTCAGGAGTAAGCCAAACTCCATTCAAATTAACACAGGAGTCAGCTGTGTCATATAGCGTCCAAGCTCCTAATAATTTATTTGGCGTCACCGTCAGATACAGTATGAATAGGAGTGACACTGTACAACATCAAAATATACAATAAGCAAGATGCACAATCAAAGTATACACTGTAATATAAACTCTACATAGCTACTATGCATCAGTTGTATAGCAAATTAACTACACAGTATACATGGGATGCAGTTAAGCTGATACATGTGGTTAATACTACAATTTACTAATTTACAAAAATAAGGCTTAGTAAAACATTCATCGCAAAAATAATGCCCAGATATTGTTCTATGATCTGTGCTAAACTAGTACTTACAGACAAAGCTTTCAAAGGCATAAACAAAAGAAGGATTGCAGCAGATGAAATGAGTGAGTCCATTCAGCAAAAATAAGGCTGCCTACTAAACTAAAATGGTCGACTTCCTGATCTGGGTCAAAGTGCATCTCAAACTACAATAAATTTAAAGGGCCGGTAGGGGGTTAATTCATTAAACTTGAAGGCAAAACACTCCCCGCCTGGCATCTGTAAATATGCCACAGATAGATAATTAAACAACTAATCAGGCATCATCCCTATTTTTTAAGAAGCAGAATGATCTCGAGGAAGACCCAGGACTAGGTTGAGAGATTATATCTCCAACCTGGCCTGGGAACGCCTCGGGATCCCCCAGTCGGAGCTGGTTGATGTGGCTCGGGAAAGGGAAGTTTGGGGTCCCCTACTGGAGCTGCTGCCCCCGCGACCCGATACTGGATAAGCGGATGAAAATGGATGGATGGAGAATGATCTCAGATACAGGTCTAAAGAACTTCCTTCCTTAGTCACCTTGAGCTCTACTTTGCGAACTCAACCATCATTGCCGGGAAAGGTGCTGGTTATGATTGACATTGGCCAGTCGTTTCGAGCTGCTTTGCTGTTTCTCAAGAGCAAAACATTACCCACTTCGATGTTAGGACATGAGTCTTGCCATTTGGGACAAACTTTCAGATATTCTCGCTTCCAGCGACTCCAAAACTGATTGGCTAAGGTCTGCATCTGACGCCACTGCTGTTTATAAAGATCATTCTCTGTGAATTTCCCAGGTGGAGGTGGCACGCTCTGCTTCTGAGTAAGGAGCATTGTCGGGGTAAGTATCAGAGGATAGTCTGCATCTGTAGAGACTGGAACTAGAGGCCTGGAGTTGATAATGGCTGTCACTCCACCAATTCTAAGCAGGCCGTCCTCATCTATGAGTGGATTTAACTTGCCAAGTGGGCTTTTCTTATTGCTACTTTGTCCGTTGGAGAGAGTGTTCAATTCCTCAGAGAAGGTTGCCTTCTGCACAGAGAAGATTATTGTCTTCATTTCCTTTGACAGATCAGTGACTGTGTGAGGTTTTGTACATTGATGCCAACCACTGCACTGAGAAGGAACTCTGGTTGAGGACTGAAACAAATGAGTTCCATGAATGAATGTTGCAACCGCTTTTTGCGAAGAGTTCCAGGAAGAGAATCTGGTAAATCTCTCCGGGGTGAGTGGCTTGTACCTTGTGCTAGTGGCACAGCTTGTTACTTGTGGTTGGATCTCTGTATCTGAGTCTGGATCAATGAGCTCAAACACATTTAGCTGTTCACTGTAGGGTTTCCTGCAGTTTATACAAGAATGTTGGTCCTGTCAGCCAGCTGGTATTGGTGAGCTGAGAAGCTTGAATAGACCTGGAAGCATGATCGGCAGGATAATGCTCTTTAGGTACATAATGCCATTGCTTTGGCTTTGTGAATTGTCGAATTCTTTGGACTTTGTTGTGGACATATACATAGAACCGTTTTGACTCATATATGTACCCAAGTACCACCTTACTGTCACAATAGAAAGTGACTGCATCAAGCTGAAAGTCAACTTCCTGGACAACAAGCTCAGCCATTTCCACTGCTAGTACAGCCGCACACAGCTCCAGTCTGGGTATTGTGGGCTCTGTTGCCAGTCTTGCTTTTCCTAGAATGAACCCAATGTTGACCTGACCATCCTCATCCGTTGTCTTGAGATATACCACGGCACCGATGGCTTTGGTTGAAGCATCTGAGAAGATGAAGATTTCCTTTCACTTGGCGTTTGTGGGAGAGCTAATTGTGTAAGCTTGAGGGATATGAAGCTGCTGCAGGTCTTGTAGTGAGTCTCTCCATGACTCCCACGCACCCCATTTTTCTTGTGGAAGTGGAGCATCCTAGTCACTTACTTTCATAGACAGCTCCCTGAATAGTGACAGGAGCAACAAACCCAAGAGGATCAAAACGGCTGTTTATTGTGGACAGAACTCCACGACGTGTGAATGACTTGTTGCTGACAGATGCCTGGAAAGTAAATGTGTCGGCAGCAACTTCCCAGATGAAACCAAGGCTGCGCTGTGTGGGAATGGTTTCTCCATCCAGGTCAAAGTCCTTGAGGTCTTTTGCATGGTCTTCCACTGGAAATGCTCTCAGGGCATCTACGCTGTTTGATGTTATTTTATGAAGCTTCAAGTTTGAATCAGAGAGAGAGGCTTGTGTTCTCTTTAGCAGGGTAACAGCCTCCTCCTCAGTTGGCAAAGAAATGAGTCGATCATCCACATAAAACTCACGTTCTACAATGTGTGTGATCCATATTGCTGTTCTCCCTTCATAGCAGCTCCTCTGAGGCCGTAGGTGGCCACCGCTGGCAAGGGGATGTTGCCAAATATATGGACCCTTATCCAATACTCAACCACATCTTTGCTTGGGTCATTATCACGATACCAGAGAAAGCGTAAGTAGCCCCGATGATTGTCTCACTACAAAACAGTGAAACATCTGTTGAATGTCTGCAGTCACAGCCACACGTTCCATCCTGAAGCGAACCAAGACACCCATGAGGCTGTTATTCAGGTCCGGTCCAGTGAGCAGGACATTGATAAGAGAAATGCCATCGTATTGCGCGCTGGAGTCAAAAAACACTCTGATCTGGTCTGTTTTTCCTGGGTGATAAACTCCAAAAATGGGTAAATACCAGCACTCCTTTCCTTTCATAAGTGGAAGAGCTGTCTCTGCGTGGTTGATGTCAAACACCTTCTGCATGAAAGCAACAAACTGTTCCTTCATTTTTAGCTTTCGCTCTAGTGTGCTCCGTAGAGAAGAGAGACGGTTCACTGCTTGTTCTCGATTGTTTGGCAGAGGTGGTCTCGGATACCTGAAGGGGAGAGTTGCCACCCAGCTGGAAGACTCATCCTGGAAAACCTGTTCGTCTATGATCTTTAGAAAGGGTTCATCCTCTATGAAGAGTGCACGCATCATCATTCACTGTTCTCTTGAAGACTGTGAGCACGAGGGATACCTCATCAATGTTACTATTCCAGCGGTCATGAGAGAGTCCATACAATGAGATTGAATTGACCTTTTCTTTAAGGTGGACATGACTTATGCACGGTGTAAACAAAGTAGGTCTTCCATGTTCTAGGATGCTGATCTTAAAAGGTGCTAACCGTGGGCTTATGGACACTCCCTAAGCATACATCACCCACCAAGACCCACCCTAGGTTTTGCTTCTGAGCAAAGGGTGTGTTACCAGGACCGTTGATCTCTTTCCTCACCTTGTGGGCTCTAAGAATGTCTCTCCCAAGCAGAAGAAGGATGTGGGCTTTTTTATCTAGAGCTGGAACCTCGGCAGCAAGGCTCTTGAGGTGGGGTTGATGAATGGCAGCCTTAGGTGTTGGGATTTATTTACGGTTGTCTGGTTTGTCATTGCATTAATCAGTGTCGGAAGTGTAAGACTAACTCCACTGTTCAGTGTTTCAGACTGATAACAAGACGCTCTTTGGCCTGAACTTTCTCAAATGCCGGGACGTCTTCAAAGTGTAGGGAAGCGTATGACTCGGATACCGAACAAATAAAAAAACTCTGACCCAGCTAAAGATCTGTTTCTCTGGTCATCGAGCATAGCATACATAATTGACAGCATTCTCATGGTGCCCTTTAGGATAGACATTGACAAGGCAAATCTTGGAGCATGACTTTGCTGTAACGGTGCTGCCACAAACCTAAGCACACAGAGAGTTCACAGCAGGTGTTGACAAAGCATCCTCTTTTTCCTCCTCTCCGCCGTCCTCTGATGGGGAGTTTGAGGCACTGAGTGCCCATGGAGGTGGACCAGGATGTAGAGCTGTAAGATAATGATCACTGTTGAATTCATCACACTTCAATGCAGCTCTGCAGTTGCGAGCGAGATGCAAAGATGAAGAGCAGCACTTAAAGCAGATCCCCCGCTCTTTCAAGTAGGCTTTCCGTTCCTCAATTGGTTTCAATCTGAAGCCACAGCATTTCCTGAGTGGATGAGGCTTGTTGTGGATGGGACAGTGCTTAGCTACACCATCTTTAGGTGCTGTTTTGTTCTGAGCTGCACCAGGGAAAACGTTTTATGCTCTGACACTGGGGTTCTGAAGTTCACACGCTTTAAAAGGAGGTTTCTCACACCGAGAGCTGTTGCCTGGAACTGCAAAACTTGGGTAATTTCTTGTTTTAGCCTGGTGGCATATAAAATAGGTGAAGAAAGAAAACGGAGGGTAAGAAACATGATACTCCTCCTTATACTTTGATCCCTGAGAAATCCATTTCTCCTGCAAGCCATATGGCAGCTTTTCCACAATGGAGCTGATGCCGCAGGCGGTGTCCAAGTATGCCAAGCCTGGTAGATAGCCATTTTCCTTAGCTGAGAGTAGCTCCATTAAAAGATCCCCTAGTTTTTTTAACTTGTGGTTGTCCTTATATGTGATCTTTGGAAAATTGTCAAGCTTCTTAAAAAGAGCACTTTCTATGACCTCTGGAGCACTATAACACTCATCAAGCCTTTCCCAAGTCATTTTTAGAGCTGCTTGTGGGTTGCTTATGTGAACTGCCTTCAAACACCTGACATACTCTGCTGACTCATTACCAGGTCATTTTGATAGCAAGTCCAACTGTTCTCCAGCTGTAAGGTCCAAATCCCTTATTGTGTTAAGAAAAGACAACTTCCAAGCTCTATAGGTTTCTGGGCGGTCGTCAAAATGTGATAGGCCGGTGCTGACAAGCTCTTTGCGTGCTTGATACTTTGCCATATTCAGCATAACTGAAGACTCTGGCTGTCGGACAGGGTAACTATTTGAATACTGAGGGGCATTAAACCTGGGCATTTGATGCAATATGTTGTCAGTCTGTAATGTCTCATTTTTCACCTGAGGGAAAGTTCTTCCTTGCAGCTGGACCAATGGCTGTGGGTTGCGATGTATTTGAGTGGTCTGGGGTTTCTCTGACCATTGTTGTGGGTTAAGTGGGGGCAGGCACCACCTTCAACATGCTGGATACCATCTTCCTCCAAAGCATTTAGAGCACATTGAGAGTTAAATCCAACGGGGTGCATTGCTTGTTGCTTATGTTGGAAGTGTAAGGCTGATTTAGATTGCTGGCTCAGACATGTAGCTTGAGCTTTTACATAATCAACCACACGTTTGTGTGTGCCTTGTTCTGATGCTAGGTAGCTTTTTCCACTGTGAAAATCCTCACCTTCCTGTTCTGCTGCTGCCTCCAATATTTCTACCTTGGACGAAGCAGCTGCAGCCTCCTTTTCAACATGCAGAGCTTCCAAATTAGCCTCTAGTCTAGCTTGTCAACTTTAATAGCAATCTCCCTCTCTGCAAATTCAACACGGGCTCGTGCAGCCTCTGCTTTTGCTCTTGCTCGTGCAGCTGCAACACCCACCGATGATCGTGATGATCGTGAACTGGGAACTGTGAACTGATGCTCTATGGTGTGAGCCCTGAGTTTCTTTAGGGTCTTAGAAATCCTTGTCATCCATGACAGTTATATTTTGTTTACTTGCTGCGTTCTACTGCTGTAGCAATGTTTAGCCAGCTACATACTCGTCTTTTCACTGTGCTGCTCTCCTTGTGTGTGTACGTGTACACATTTCAGCAGTAAGCCAAACTCCATTTAATTGAATACAGAAGTCAGGATATAGCGTCCAAGCTCCTGGTGATTGATTTGGCGTCACTGTCATATACAGTATAAATAGGAGTAAAACTGTACAACATAAACAAAAATATACTACAAGCAAGATGCATCAAAGTATACACTGTAATATAAACTCTACATAGCTACTATGCATCAGTTGTATAGCAATTTAACTACACAGTATACATGGTATGCAGTTAAGCTGATACATGTGGTTAATACTACAATTTACTAATTTACAAAAATAAGGCTTAGTAAAACATTCATCGCAAAAATAATGCCCAGATATTGTTCTATGTCTATATCTGTGCTAAACTAGTACTTACAGACAAAGCATAAACGAAAGAAGGATTGCAGCAGATGAAATGAGTGAGTCCATTCAGCAAAAATAAGGCTGCCTACTAAATTAAAATGGCCCGACTTCCTGTTCTTGGTCACAGTGCATCTCAAACTACAATAAATTTAAAGGGCAGGTAAGGTGTTAATTCACTAAACCTGAAGGCAAAACATGCACCTTTTGCACATTCCTTCACTTATGGTCCTTCACAATCCAGCGCAAAAAGAGCATAGCAATATTAAAAAGGAGAATGACAACAGGAAAGCACTTTGTAGTCACAGGTTTTTCCTTTTCCTGGACACTCTCTGGACCTGCTGGCAGGACTGCTGGAGGGTGACTTGGGGACTGGTTTAATTCAGACAGTAAGTGACCTGGCATGATTATCCTGCAGTTGACTTAATGGTAGGGCTGCACGATTAAGGCCAAAATGATTATCATGAGTATTTTGATCAATATTGTGATCACAATTAACTCTCACGATTAATTGTTGATTTTAACCAAAACATATTTTATTGCCTCATAGGCTACACATAACTGCTTTCACATCCGTATTATGCTACATTCTTCTTATGTTGAAGTTGTATGTTGTATAGACATACAGCTGCAACAAATGTAAATAAAAATTATCTGAAATAAATAGCGTAGGATGTTTTTTTATGTATCTCTGAGAAAGCTTCTTCACTTGTTTTCAACAACAACTGATTAAAAGAGCTATGGAGAGAGAGGGAGTGCGATGGACGCTACTCACAGAGAGACGGCTGACTCATTATGAATGGGTCCAGCACGGGTCGAATGGCGGGTCAGTGGAGTGACACACGTGTGTATGAAATGTCTGTATTGTCACTGCGCTGCATTTTATGCACTATGATATTCTGGCCATGGGTCACATCTCTCGCCCAGGTCCAGCAGGCTCCGTCTCACACACTATTACTCTACCAACTGAAGTTAGTTGCATTCAATAACCTCTGTGTTTTTCGCCGTGGCGGCCACGATAGCAAAGTTAACGGCGGAAACACACATATACATCTGTGTTAATAATTAAAAGTGTGGACCGGCGCCGCTGTGTGGCTGGGCTGCGCGGAGAGTAAGAGGAGAGAGAGTAGAGGGGAGATCCAACACAGGCACGGCTTACAGAAGAAATGAGTCATGTAACGCAAAATTAAATCATATCAATTTAAACAACATTGCAGCAGATGCGAGGATATTAGGTGCACCGGTGCGTCCTAGAGGAAAAATATTACTTGCGCCCTGAAGCCCTGTTAGCTAACAGACTGCATTGGTCACTGCTGTTGTCTGAAAAACAACAGAGATGTTGAACAAAATGTTGCGTTCACTAGTAAACCGGTAAACCTTGAGACCGACGTATAACCGACTGCTATCTGTTGAATTTTACTCACATTGCTCTGTCCTCCGTGACTGTCAAGATCTAGAAACTAAGCTGCCGGTGCAGGGAATAACTCTGACTGGCACATGATCAGACAGTGGTTTATGGAGCGGTAGATTGGCTTTGCAAAAAAAAAAAAAAATGGAGCGTTCTTTGAAATGACGCATTTAAAAAAAAAAAAAAAATCGTTCGCTCACACAAATTTGATCGTGGGAAGTCAAAATCGGGATTGTGATTAAAATTCGATTAATTGTGCTGCCCTACTTAATGTTGAGCGGGGCAACTGGCGGTTTGATGAAAAAAAAAGTTTAAAAAATGAGGACAGGGTTCCCCTTGTGGTTGGAAATCACTGCTCTAGAAGGAAGGCTCTAACATGCTTTAAGAGTGGAGGGAGGGAATTCATACTTTGCAGTCACGTGATCACTATGGATACCTGGCGGGCAAGAAATGCCGACAAAATGGCGAGGAAATGCAACCTTGAAGATTTCCAATACTACAATCCATCAACTATTTAGACCATGTGTCACTAAATGGTAAATTAGAGATCATAAAAAGATCAACATACTTGGATCTTGTGATCCATATAAAGCACCCGCTGATGTTTTCATTGCTTTGAAGTTGGCAAAGTTTCCACCAGACTTGGAGTTTTGAGATACATCTATCTTACAGAGAATCCGTCACCTTACACCACACACAAAATGAAAGCCTACAAAAGTACGGACAGCAATCTTTTTTTCAAGAGTGGATTGGTTAATAACGCTGTTGTATGGGAGGTGAAAAACAGGAACATCTTCATAAACAAAGCAAAGGTGAGTGTTACTAACTAGCTACCCGCTAACGTTTGCTAATCTGTTCCGTCGTGTGATGAAGTCTTCATCTGAATACGTAGCGCTACACCCTGCCTACGCTAAAATGTTACATAAATGATATTTCGATCATTAACTAAACCCATGTAAAAAGACAAAGCGTCCAGCGTATGATTTTAACAATGTGTGTGTGTGTGTGTGTGTGTGTGTGTGTGTGTGTGTGTGTGTGTGTGTGTGTGAGTCCAACGTAGTAGTCTGCGTCATCTGCGCAGCCAGCGTTACAATGTAACCTATATTTGTAAACATTGTTGCAATTTCTCTTCTTATCTGTCTTGTTTTAACCTTTCAGTAAGCTATTAGTATAGTATAGTATAGTATAGTATAGTAAGGAACTTAAAGTACAGGAAAACAATACAGTACAGGAAAAATACATTAACTTTTATGAGTATTTGTAAAGCATGAGTAACCAACTCACCCCAAGGGAAATTGACTTCGGAAAACTAACAGTATATGAACATACAACAGAACAGTTTGCCAACATTTCTTTCCTTCTCTAAATTTTGAATTGCATCATGTCCTGCATTTCTCCCAAGACAGAAAGAGATGGGTAGGAAAGTAAGTGACACAAAGTAAAAAAAGAGGGGAGGAGCCAGAGAAAGGGAGAAAAAGAAGGAGCAGATGGAGGGAAGGAAAGCAAGAAGAGCAGTGGGGCCTCTCAAACTATTAACATCATGGTGTGAGGCTAGGGTTCCTGATGACACGAGAGATGAGTGGACATATTTAGCATAGTGCTTCAAATGTGTGCACACACACACACACACACACACACACACACACACACACACAGTCATTGTTATAGTCAATGCACATACAGTACGTTTACACAAATGTATACAAAAAACATGGAAAGCAATTTTGGAAGTATTGCAACTTAAGATATTGTATATGTTCTTTACTTGAGTACTATATTTCCATTTTACTTACTTTACAGTGTACCCCATGTGTTTGACAACCAGCTGTCAGCCTCTCAGTGTGTCCCAGATTCCTAACACTCAGACTTGCAAGCCAAATGGCACTGCTGTAAGCTTGGTTTCCTCTCTCAAAGTGGCCTTCTGTTTGCCCTTCCTGTATATTCTTTTTTATTTGGTGTTACTTTCATATAGACATGGCCTTAATTCTCACATACCCAAGTTGGGTTTAAATGTGTGCGTATACTCACGCACGCCCACACAGAGTATAGTGCAGTGAATGGATACAATATGTTTATTATAATTGCTAGTTCGTCACTTTAGTCCCTGCCCCTTGCTTCAGCAGTAAAACTCTTTTGTAATTAGTATTCCAGTCCAGACGCTAACAACCTTTCATGAGGTTCCTCAGCTAATGGGTGATTTCACAATATCTGCATGAGAGACAGCTGATTTACATATGAAATTTCCATCAGAGCTGCCTAAGGGACATAGTACTAGAGTTGACGTAGAGGTTAGTGTGTGTATGTGTGTGTGTGTGTGTGTGTGTGTGTGTGTGTGCGTGTTTGCATGCGTGTAGAGCTGTTCACAAATCAAAATCTATTCTCACTGAACCTTTGACCAGTGAGACGTTCAAACTAATCCCAACTCACCAATATTCGCCCTCACTGTTGTGTTCAATCGTGTGTAATTATGCTACTTTTTCTGCACTGTGGACCGCTGCAGTTAAAAGTTCACACTATTTATGCATGCTTGCTTGTCTCGCTATTATTCCTCCCTATCATTCCTTAAAGTCCTCCATTAGTTTTGTTTTTGTCTTTTTCTTCAATGTCTCTATCACAGATTTTGAAAACAGCCACATTCCCCCTGCAGTTCTTTTTACAAAATATATACACCCAACTTAAATTTGTCCCTCCACTACCCTGACAATTGGCAAATGGCAAGACTAGCTATGTTTCCATCCACACGTTTTTATCCAAATTAAGTGATATCGAATGAAAAATTCCTTATGGAAATAGTCAAATTCAATGGAATTTCATGAATATCGTCTCAATGGAAATAAGTTCGGTCTCATCGGCTTTTATCTAAATCGATATACGGCTTATGTAATAAACGCTGATGGAAACGTTATGTGCCGAATAAATAATGAATTGCAATTAAGGTAATTTTATGGTTGCAACCCGCCACAAAATGAAGAAGTTTTAGAGAATTTCCGCCCAATACTTCCGCTCTGTTTGCACACATGGCGGTTGTCAACAAAAACAGATGTACAGTAAGTGGACGAACGAGAAGACAAGAGACTTTTTTAATTTAATTTTAACAGGAACTTGCAAAGGAAATGGCCAACAAAGGTTACGACAAGCTGTGGGACGTCCTCCGGAGTAAATTGAAGGCACTCAAACAGCGAGACATGTCTCAAAAAAGAGATGTCTCGCAGTGGTGCCGGAGGGAAAATAAAAGGCAAGTTGCATCTGCATCCTCATAGCAATGTGTTGATAGCGCTTGATATGTTACTATCACCTCGCACATAAGCACTACAACTTGTGCAATATTGATCATTTGGTGGTGGACCGCGCAATCCATTTTTTCTAGAAAAACTTTGTTCGCAAAAGTTTGCTTGAATGTTGTGTGATTCAGTGCGCAAATAAATGGAAACACCTTAAAATGTCAAAAATCAATTCAACATGCCAATGTGATCGCAAAACAGCATGTGATGTCATTATACACAGGTTTTTATTACCTTTAAAGCCGTTGGATGGAAACACACTTTCACCAGCTTTATTCGCCTGAGTTTTTTTCAGATAATTCGACTGACAAGTGGATGGAAACTTAGCTACTGTCTGGGATTGAGTGTGTACTTCATAAATTTAACAAGCAGCAAGGTGAAGAAATGTGTGTATCCAATACAAGATTAATTGATTTCCCATTGTGCTCAAGGAATTTGTTTTTTGAATTTTAAATGGAAAAAGGGGAGACCCATTTCCCCTTGTTGATTTCCATAGAATGCTTTCACATTCTCCTCTATTTGGATACTGTGTAGTTGTTTTTTGTTTTTGCAAGCCTTTTGTGTTAAAAAAAACTCTTCAATTGGAGGACTGCTGCACTCTGAATGTTCAAAACATTTTGAAAATGCACAGCCTTACATACTTTATATTCTTACACTCACAAAATATATAGGTTATATCATCCAGCCATTGTTGCTTACTTTGATAAGAAATCTTCCTATCCAAACAGTTTTGATTAAATGAAAATATTGTTTGGGAAATTCTACATCCATATCTCAACTTTTTTATGTACTAAGTGGCACCAAATTGCAAGTGTTTGTTGTTTGAATTTTTGTTATGTACAGTAAATTTATTAAAGAAGGTGACAAGTAAAAAGTATCTGAAGTACATGAAATAGTATTGCCAAACATCACGTGAAATCTCTGTTACATCTTATTATTTAGTTCATCTTAATTTATTTTTGTAATTTTTTAAATGATGTCTTATAACTTACATAATTTTGTCATTAAAAAGCTTGTCATACCTTTGCAAGTTTAGTTGTATTTACAAAAATAAATTATAAGTTATCTTGATATACAGTCCCAGAGCAGTTTAACTGGACTGTTACATTTACTATTGCACATTTACGGAGCCCCAGAGGTGACATGGAGGGAAAAAAAATAACGAAAAAAATAAAAGCTAAACTTTTGCAGGATCTTGACTTTGTTTTTGCAAAATCTCAAGTTTTTATTTGCGATATCTCGAGTTTCATTTGCGAGATCTCGCAAATCCCAAAAACAATAAAGCTAACCTAGCTAGCTAGTAGTGCGCTAGCTAGTAACGCACTAGCTAGTATCCAGCGAGTAGCGCAACATAATTATTACATCTCTTTGGTTGTCTAAATACATCTATTGTTTATTTTATTAAGCATTATTGATTAACACATGTCAACGTGAAGTGTTATAATGAAAATTGTTTGTAGGCTAACTAGTAGCTAGCTAGTAGCACGATATGATTACATCACCTTAGTTCTCGATACATCCATCGTTTATTTAGATAAGCATGCAAACAATCAGGAACAGAAAACACCATGTTTAACGTTAGTGAATATTTTATACAATGAGCCAGCGAGTTGATGAGTTCACCGTGTACCTAGCTAGCTATACCATGGATGTATTAAGAGAACGAACTTGTAAGAGACACAAGACAGAAGCTCATGAACGTGTATGTTGGTGTGACAACACAAACTAGCGCTAGCTATTAGCTAAAAAATAGCATGCAGTCATTCACATCAACAGGCAACGACGAGACATTATAACACTTCACTTTGGCATGTATTAATTAGTAATTCTTATTAAAATAAACAATGGATGTACTTAAACAATCAAGCTGATGTCATCATGTCTGGCTACTAGATAGTTACTAAGGTTAGCCTGCAGTTATTGAAATTAACAGTCAACAACAATATTCATTATAACACTTCACTTTGGCATTGACATTGGTTTTGTCAATACAGAAAAAGAAAAATCATGCATCAGTCACTATAATGGTAGGACATTCGATTGAAAAACAGAAAGAGTAGGAAGTTATGTCTTTCTGGGTTATGTTTATTTATCCACTAGAGATATTACCATAACATTGTGGCACTGATTAACATTTAATATGTTTATAAAAAAGGGCGACCGTAATGTTATTCTCCTTGCTAAATTGGCAGCTGAATGGTGTCACAAAAGGGGTATGGCTGTTGTTTGTTGAGGTGAAATGTGGGATTTGCCGAGCACAAACTGCAAACCAAATCTGGTCCCCAATTTTGTTAAATCTAAATGTATATTATAAACAATTACCATTTTTGTCTTATGAAACTGCTCAGAAGCTGCTTGATACTGTAGGTGTAGGAGGGTGTTCATATGGCTGTTTGTGTGTATGAGTGCTTTCTTCTTTTGTTTATATACAACTGCCAGTGACTGCACTAATAAAATCCTCCTTCCAAGGTCACAGCAGATAGTAAATTTGCCGTTGACGATTACAGACTGTGACACACACCAACCAATATCTATGATAATAGCGGGTATGTTACTTTTGTTTGGGGTAACCCTAATAGCCAGTCTATATCATTGTGTTTATCACCAGCCTGGGTTCATCAGCCACCATCTTGTGCCGTCTCAGAAAACCCAATACAGTCACATCTATTACAACTAGCAAAGACTTATCATTTCCACATTTACGGTTTCTTTATCTCTAAAGTACTCTGTCTCTCAGGTAAGAGAAACGGCATTCTATCAACACACGTGATTACCATAAACCTGCACATCTCAAGCCATTAGCTGCTATCTCCAGCAGTGTTTCCAAATGGTAGTTTTAATGGACCAAGATTTTCCCTCTTAACTTGTCAATCAACAGTAGTACTGGAATTTATTTTTCCACTGGTCAGATACAGTAAGCTGGTCTCACACAGGTTCAGGCCAGCCTAATATGTTATTGATGAGAAGGTTAAAGCTCAATTTATTCAATAGAACCAGTAACCAAGCTTATGGATCATCTAAATGTTGATCCACACAGAAATGCATGAGTTACGTTAAAGTGGAGTAGTTAGCTACTATACAAAATATCGGTTGCTATTTCCTGCACTGAAAAACTGATTCTGACCACTTGTAAATGTTACATGTTTTTAGTCTGGTTTATTGTATTTATGTGAATTTATGTGTTACGTTAAATCCGACTTATTTCAAAAAGAAAAAAACCTTGTTTAAAACAAGTTAATTTCAGTAAATTAAAAGTAATTAAAAAAGAATATATAAAAATTTAATTTCCACCTACTATCTGGTCTGCAAATTTGCAGACACATGTCGCCACTTTGTTCTGAAGACGCGAATTGTACATTATCATTAATAGCTCCTTGGATGCTGGATCCATAGCATTTATAATCATTGGTGTGTTATATTTTTTACTCATACAGTGTTCTGTTAACACTAGCCAATGCTATCCGTTTGTGTTTTGATAAATTAACATTTGCTAACGTTAGAGCGACTAGCGTAGTTGGGCAGTAAGTTAACTTAATTGTATCAGATGTAACATTTGAAGCTAATTTGATAGCTCTCAAGTTAAATGCATGGGGAATTCAGTGTTTGTCTTGTTAGACTTATTTGGTGTTTGTGGACATTGAATAAAACAGGTTGACTTATGTTAATTGACAGTTTAATTGTAGCTTCACCTTCCCTGCGGTTTGGGCTTGTAGACTAGCCTACTTTGTTCCTAACTTACTTGTTAAGTTTTCTAATCTTGTGAATGTGTTAACATAAAGACAAAATACACCTGTAAAATCATGTTGGTAAAGATGCTAAATGTGCCCTAAGATCAATCATTTATGATTCTACATAATGGCAGCCCTAGGTAGGTGCTGAGTTACCGTTAGCCTAATTCAAAACACAACACGGAGTGGCAGACACAGCATGCAGCTTCAGGCTAAGAGCAGATATCATAAAAGCAAAAACACTCATCAGATTGTGCTTCAAGAGGAAACAATAAATAAAAGTGGAGGGTTTGTGTAAGCAAACCTTGATATTGTGGGTGTTTAATTTTAACTTTACAAGTTATACTCAGGTCCTTCCTTTTACCTTTTCTTTGAAGGTATCTATGTTTTTGACACCCGTGAAGACTCACCCCTACTCTGCCTCTGATTGGCTCTGACTGTGACATCCCTTTTCTAGACCTAACCAACCCAAAACAACAAAGGCAATAAACACTAGCCAATCACAGAGAAAAAAGAAAAGCTTCTCTTCACTGTGTGGTAGTTAGGACTCATTTAACACAAATAACCACGCTTAAAACGTAAAGGTGATGTTGAAAGTATATTCTCTAAAGTAGAGGCATGCAACTAACTAGCAGCAGCTGTGCAGATGACACAAGAGGTTTAGCAGAGCACGACCACAGTCCACAGTCCACAGTCCAGTTTAAAGACCAGTTAAGGTTCTGAAGTGTTAAGCAGAAGACAACAGGGATAAGAATGTTGGTTTAGCTAGCAGGATAATTTTGTTTAACTTTGTTTCTGCTCTAAACAAGACTTAAGTCACTTACACTAATACTTTTAGTATAAAAATGTAACATGAAAAATACTGGAACCAAATCGGGTTTCTACTTAATTCACACAATTTCCATAAACTTAATTTCCCCCTGTCTTTACATGAAAAGTCCTGTTTGTCTGCTTGTAGCATCTACTGAAGCTTTGAAAGCATTCATTTCAGATGTAATTTCTACATGCTCCAAAGTAATTTATAATTTGCAAGAAAATAGTCCAGCAGTAAATACATAAATAAGTTGCTAAATAAAATAAACTTTCCTGAAAATGAATTACATGTCTGTCTATCCACTTCCACCCTCTTAATCTGCCATTAATAGTAGTAATAATAAGGACTTGGACACAATGATCTGATTTGAGTCATGGGCAAGTTTGTAATTATTGGACAATTACTTTTTTTTCCACCTACATGCTTACGATTTATCTTTTTAATTCCTGCTCATTTTTATTCCTTTTGCAGGTCTTTCTTATATCTGATATATCTGATCTTGGTGTGATGTGGAACAGAACCTAACTCGTTGGGGAGCTCATATTGTTTTGGTAAGTGCATTCAACAAACAAACAAACTCTCAACAGCTATACTGATCACAGCAATACTGTTACATGTTACTGAATACATGTCCTGTGTGGTATTAGTTTTTTATTTATTGGGGGGGGGGGTAATACAAAGGAATAATTTATAGAGAAGAGCTGTTGCTTAAAAAAGTACCAGTACACACTTAATCTTTTGAGTAAAATTTCTATTTACCTAATGTGAGATTCATTGGCCCAAACTATGAGTTACATTAAACACATACTGTACCTTTAGTTTTCTTTACAGTGCATGGCTTTATGTAACCAAAGCTGATGAAGATCATCCTGGTGTGATTGTAAAAACACCATGACTAATATTTGATTTTGTCCTCTTTTCTGTCTTTGTGTTTTTTCTAGTTTATGTGGCAGTGTAAAGACTGTGGTGCGGAAGTGTCTAGGCAATCAGAAATCCTTAAACATTACTTTACAGCCTACAACATAGTCATTTTGGGCATGGCCATCTTATTAAGGGTATATACCCTGACATTTGTCAAGGAATCACACCAATACCTTAAAGCAATCTTACATATTTACTGCATTTTCCTGTCATTTATGTGGCTGTAGTGACTTGGAATTGAACATGATTATTTTGTGCACATAAGCATCTTTATCTGAAAAACAATGAGACAGTCACTTGTATGTTTAAATGCTGATGATACAAATCCAATGTATATAGCAGCTCCAAGTCGCACAAAAGTTGGAAGCACAGCTTACATTCGTTGGTAGATTTTAAGGATGGTGTAGTCCAAGGAACTGGAGAACCTGATGTTTCAAACAGTGAAGAATTCTGTCAGTCTGATGACATTGATTTAGATAAGTCAAAGGATCAGCCAGAGATAATAGAACAAAAAATTGCTGCAGTGTTATTAAAGCTGGAAAATATTTTCCATGTGCCAAGTGCTCTAATTGATAAATTACTGGAAGAATTTTAATATTTGTTGAGCACAGCATTGGTACAAGAAATAGTTAATAGTTACAAACTGCAAGTTGACCAGTCAGTCACTGAAGAACTTGCATCTGCTCTGTGTACGTCTATTTCTGCATAAGTCAATTGTTGCAGATGCTGATTTAAAATATTTTTGTCTTCTTTAACAATTAAATTGAAGAATGGCACAGCGTCTGAAGTTGAATTATTGTGGATGACAATGACTATATGAGACTTGATTTCCATTCAGGAATGCCAGAAAATGTGACAGAGTTACACAATACAATTCGCCAAGAATTTGTAATTGGAATAGACTTTAATATTTAGTTCATGGATCCAGACTTCAATAATGAATTCATGAACATTACATCAGTACAAGACATACAGGACAGAAGTACAATCAAGTTGGTGTACATGGTAACCCTAACTCTAACTCCCATAAATGATGTGGGTTTAAGTCCATCAGAAGTGCAGGGAGCAGATCTGGATCATCTGGAGCACCAGTGAGCAGCCATACATATCCCATTGTTTCCTCACCAGCCTCATTGTCCTTCAACAAGGAAACAGTCCTTAGACAACAAGTGCTTCAGAGAAACTGGTAATCAACTGAAGATTACATTGGGTCAAAGTCTGACATTTTACAGAAGCTAGCCGAAGAGATCTTCCAGTAGACAGCATATCCACAAAATTGTCAAATAGATGAGGTAGCAGGGGCACTCATCAAAAAATGTCCCTGTTTGAAGGAACCATCTGCCACTGGTTACTATGGCAGGACTAAGATGTGAATCACTGGCTGTCCAGTAGTGACTGTAAATGCTTTGAAAAACAAACGTAGTGATGAAAGCCACTCAGCCAAAAAATGTAAAGAAGCCTAAAAAGGCTGATGTCAACTTTTGTCCTTCATACCCTGCTGGCGAATCGGATGAAAGTTTAGAAAATGTCAGACTTGAGCTGTTGAACGATGTCAAACAAAGCAATTGTGTGCACTGTGTATAAAACAGAACATGTCAAAAACATTCTCCTACAGAAGAAAAGAGGTAGTGCAAGAAAATCCAGCTGCCGGAGAGTTTCAAGCCAAGTGGCCTGCAGTTTTTCATATTGATTAATGTAAGCACGTAATAGCCTTTATTCTCCATTGTGCATGTTTGTATTATACCATCTGTGTTTGTAACTGCTGAAATCTAAATAAATTTGGAGGAAATTCCCGCAGTAATTGATAATTGACTAAAATAATTATTAATTTTGACCACTTTAACTGTATCTGTCTGCTGTTTGCTGCTGAGAAGGTAGTGTACAGTGACTTTATCTGAGATTGTCTGATGAAAACAGCTTTCTGCTGCTGGAATTGGGATTTTCACATTGCACTTAGACATAGACCCACTGTAAATTTGAAAAATAAAATATTAGCAAGGCTTAAATAAGTTTTGATTTCCATGACCCTTGATTATTAGCAAAACATTTGACTAATTATTGTCTTGAATAATGAGGTCAAAGGTATTCTTTAATCATACAATAGCTATAAAATATTACACCAATGGCGGAACACAGTGCTCTTTGTCTTCTGTTATTTTGTTCTTGTGTATAAAAGATAAATGCTGAATTCCAGTGCATAACAACAATCACACTTGAAACAACTTTCATGGTGCAGTTGGACAGCCATTTACCCCAGCTGACATCTGTTTTCCAGAAGAAGGTAGGTGTTTCTGGCCAGAAACTAGCCACACATCTGGCGGTCTTGCAAGAGGTAAACGTGTATACATTGTAGTAGAAAATATATACACTTTTGAGCAACTTCATGAAATGTACCTATTTGGTACCATATGGAGCCTTTAAGAGGACTTCAAAAGCAGCTTTGATTATTTATAAGGGACAAGGTTCCAAAGTCCCGGCTCAAGAATAAAGGTGACCAGGCTGCTCTCTGTCTCGGATCTTCCATGTATGCACATGGATGGGCAGGGAGGTGCTCTCCCTGGATGTGCATTAAGGCTTTCCACGTAGGCACTTTTCTGATTTTGTTTGTCTTAATTCTGGTTCAACCATATAAATCACTTTGGAACTGTGTTTTGAAAAGTGCTATATAAATAAAATAAATAAATAAATAGAGACATTTCTAAGGACTGATGATGTCTCAATGAGGCAATAGTGGCATTCAGGTTAGAGAAGCTGGTTTGTGAATGTAAATGTGCCAATTCAATATCCAGGTGGGGAAAGTAAAAGAGTACCACCCGCCTTGAGCAAGACACTTAATCCTCAGTAGTGCAGATCCGACTGGTTGTATTAGCAGCTTCAAGGTGTTAAGTGTGAAGAAGAGAGCATTTCTCTCAGTGAAACTTCCCTGAATAAGTAGAAATTACAAAAGTGCTTTCGCCCTACACAACAGACCTGACATTTTATCAACATTAAGTCACAATTTAGTAACATTCATTAGCAAAATGGGGCAGTCCATTTACATTTTGTATAATAAAGTCATTGTGTATATATTTTTTGAGGTCACCATATGTTGGAAATATTCTACAAATATTTTAATAAATGTTATCCTTTTAAACAGGCGATGAGTGATGTCAATCTTATAAGGGCAGCAGTCCTAAAGGCTCTTTGCATCTACCATGCCGAGGATGTTGAACATCTCATTTGGGAGTTTAAGGCAAGTCATTGTAATTGCATTTGTCAGTCACATATACTGTCTTGTATTATAGAAAATGTTTTAAGATCCTAATGTCACTAACACACTAGTTATTATAAGAAAATGGTTTTCACAATATTATTTAAAGGAACATACACCAAAAAAAACACAATGCATAACAAAATAAGTGTGATGACACCACAACAATGGCAACTGTAGTCCTGTCAATGTCTACACGCTGTCGTGTTTTGGGGTCTAGAGCTATTGTAATCTCACATCGGGCCCTCAGTGTTTGCTGTCTTCCAGCTATTCTGGTACATTCAATGTTGTTTTTCTTTTGTTATGAATGGCACATTGTTTTTTTTATGATAATGGTTGTTCAATTTGTTATAAGATATATATAAGGCAAGGAAGGTTCATAGAAGAGTTGCAGCCAAAATGCCATACCCCCAACTATGTTTTTGTGCATAGTTGAGTCGCTTGGCCTTGTTTCCATGTTGGAGGTATGACTTTTCTTCAATGAAGACCACTTCTGTGTCACTGGTGGGCATTTTCGGATTTCAAAGGGAAATAAGCTTGATGTTTTTCATCTGCTGCACTAAGTTTCCTTGGCCTACCACCGCGTCCTTGATGCCCGACTTATAAGATTTGTTGCTGGTTTGAAGGCAAAGGGTAGTAACACCAAATATTTGATTTAGATTTTTCTTTTGTTTGCTCACACCAAATATGTGATTTAGATTTTTCTTTTGTTTGCTCACGTTGCATTTTGTAAATTGATAAAAAAACAATCAGTACTATAAATATCTATATACTGTATATATATATATATATATATGTGTGTATTTTTTTTCTTCTTCATAATGGAACACAAAATGCATTCACACATGCATACGTGCATTCGTTTCAGGCTATAGCTACAGTAGTATTTAATTGTCAATGAGCATTCCTCTGTGTTGGCATTATGTTGTCAGTCTTTCGCAGCAGGTATAATTTTTAATTGCCATCAATTGAATTATTATGGTTGTGTCTAAAATATCTAGTTACTGTGAAATAGGCAATTAACTATTACCACTGGAGGCAGCCATACAGATTCATCTGTGCGCGCACACACACACACACACACACACACACACACACACACACACACACACACACACACACCACAGAAACACATGAAGTCACTCAGCTCAACGAACATGCAAGTTCAGCTAATTTCCCACTTTGAATATTATGCTGATATTTCACAATTCATTAGTAACACAATATGTATCAGGACACTTGGATTGCATTATTTGCAATAGATTATTGATGGTTAAATAGCAATTAATTACAAACAGAACTAGCATCACACAAGGAAAACATGACATGGATCTGGGTGGAATAAAAAATGTGCATGATAAAGGCCAATGTATTTAGACAGTTATAGTGGGACTGTCTAGTTTTCCTCATTAGAAAATTGTGTTTAGCTTGCCTTCTCCTCTGGAGATGAGGCTACAGCTACGGCATACTGAACAGCACCCAAGGAACTGGTACACAGCATTATCAAGGAAAATAACAATGGCAAATCATTACAGTCTATTATCGCACCATTGTGCCACTTCCAGATCCAGTGATAGATGCATATTAATTTGCAATTTTAGCATGTAATGTAAAAACATCCACTGTCCCAAAAAGGGGATAATTAATTTCAACATTACATCAACAATCGTAAAGCTGTGGAAAAAAAACAGCAGGCCAATATAATTTCTTTAGACAACGGCCATGCAGCAGGATAATATGCAACCTATCTTTGGTTTTAATAAACATAACTACTCCCTGAAAGTCCTTTAATGAAAACACTGAGCCCCTTGATATGTTCATTAAGATATGAACCAAAACAAGAGATGAAATAGCAGATGGAGGTATGTAAATGTTGATTTGTGAGAGCACAAAAAAGGCTTTTTAAGATTCCACCCATGTCTCTTTGGCTGGGTCATGCATACATGCAGTATGTGTATGAAGAGTCCTGAAAAAGAAATGCAGCTGGTTCAACAAAGCCTTGTCTTTAAACCTCTAGATCCAGTATAAATCTCTTCATAACTCACTCCAACATTGCTCCTCACAATCCCATATTCTCACTCTGCTTCCACCCGCTTTCAGTTACTACACTACCAATACACACTGCTGCCAGTTTATTTGTTCATGTTCCACACTTCTGTAATCTATCTCAAATTAATTTTTTCTCCTCTCCTTTGTCCTGTACTTAAAGGTGCTAAATTTCCATCTCTTCTTTTCTAACATTTCTTCCTTACATTGGTCAACATTGTCTCTTTCTTCCTCTCTTTTCCTCTGTAACTTGCTAATCCATACACAATCCCTCTCACTACTGTTCTTTCTCTCCATGATGTTTCGACATCTCAGTCCCATGGCTCTCATGCCATCCACTTTAATTTGAGACACAAAACATTCTGTGTGAAGAAACCCCAATGACACATTTGGAGAAAAAGGAAAAAAATATAGAAAAGGCACATTTTGAAATGTGCTCTCACTCAATGTTGCTGCATTAAACCTCACATTTGGTGGCCAGTTGACTTGCCAACACAAAAGGCGCCTTTTTAACATTGAGAAGAAGTTCATTCTTACATCAGCGAAAGATGAATGCTTGAAACATTTTGGGAAATGGCAGCTAACAAGGCTGGGCATGTTGCCCTCAACACTAACACAATTGCAGAGGATGTTGAGAGGCAAATGTTTGAGAGGCTTAGTGAGTCCCTGTGGCATGCCATTCAAGTGGATGAGTCTGCAGATGCAGAAACCTAGGCAAATTTAATTGTCTGTGTGTGATACATCCATACTCTCTGCTTTAATGCTGCCAACTAAAATAACACAAGAGGAAATATGCAGGGTCTTTTGATGAATGGCTTAGATGTCCAGTAAACTGAGCTGGGTGATGTGTGTGGTTGTGTGAACTGCTGTTACTTTCCAACTTCAGTGCTTGTGGGGAAAAGGTGATCCCACTCCTTAGTCTAGTGAGATGCTAGCAAGTAAGATAGATAGTGTATTTGTGTGATGTACAGTAGATCGTATGTCAAACCTATGTGGATAAAACCCAAATTTTATGAAAACATGGACTTAATGGAAATACAAGTGGCTCCTTGTCGACATGGTTGAACATTTGTGGGGCGGCCTCTAGCTCACCCAGTAAGAGCCTTTGCCTCATGTCCTGCAGCGGCGCAGAGTTTGAGTTTGACCTGCTGCCCTTTGCTGCGTGTCATCCCCCATCTCTCTCGCCCCCAAAAAAAATGATCTAAAAAAATGTTGGACATTTGCCTTTAATCATTAGATGGCAAACACAAACAGTAGTTTCACATTTCATTAGAAATTCCCTTTATTGGTGAAACTGTGCTCATGCTAAAACACCCACCATCTACCTTCATATTTTTACTACTTAACAAGCTCATTCTTTTACATCATTCAAAGCAAAACTAGATATTTGGACAAAATGAGTTATGGAGCTATGTGTCTCCTGCATACTGTACATGCACTACGTGGGAGAAAGAGACTGCCAGAACCTGTCAACTCTCATGCAGCATCACCTGCTCCCACTGCTAGCGGGGGTTTGAGTGTTATTTCCCATTCTGCAAAGGACCCAAGATCAGGAGAGAATGAATACAGTGCTGTAAGTCATCAATGTGTCTCGTCATCCATCACAACATCCCGCAAGGAGAAACTGCTGGAACCAAAAATGATGAATGAAATTCTTAATTACAATCCCATTCTGTGCTCTGTCCTCTGGATTAAAGTGATGTCCAAATACATTGAACTTGACTTGGCTTTGGGAGGCTTATGCCATATACTGTACATACTGCACACCTCTTACTGTGTTACGCAGAAGTTTGGCCCAAGGCTCACAATAATACAACTTTAATGAAGATTAGCTAGAAGGCTGTAATCACATTTAACATATCTATATATGCATTCAACCACAAATGTCATCCTTCCCTTTTACAAAAAAAGCAATTACTTCTTTGTTTTTATCCCTTTTCCTCATTCCGCTCCATCTTCATACCAACTGCATGATTCAGCAATGTGGGCAAGCATGCATGCAACACAGCTGTAGATCTCAATGGGATTCTCTTTCTATCCCTTTCTCACACACACACACATGCAGGCAGGCACGCACGCACACTCAGACACACACGCTTACACATTAGATTAGATAATACTTTATTCATCCCACAGTGGGGAAATTCCCTTGTTTACAGAAGCAACAGTTTCCTACAGTAAAAGCAAAAAACAAACAAGCAAACACACAAACAAACAAACAAACAGGCAAACAACAGACAATGAACAGAAGGTATAGAATGAATGTAAAGTAGCGTCACATAAAAGATATTGTAATGTGCGGTTGCCACAGTACAAAAACAATATTGCAGTGCAAGTAAGTAAGTGACGTTCAAATTAAATTGAATATGTAATTAAAAAATATACTAATTAAATAACATACATACTCATATACACACACTCTGCTGCCATGATAGAGGAACATACAACCTAATCTCATGTGTGAAATATTCATTCAGTCTCTTTGTCACATCATTTTCACATTGGCACTCACACACAGGGGATGCACATGCTCTCAAGGCCACGCTACACATACACAGACGCCATACTGGAATTGTTAAGCCATAGGGGCAGAGGTTGTGATGAATAATGACAGATAAAGCAGAGAAGAAAAAGTGGGAGGGGTTGCATCAAAGCGCTCCCTTCAAAAGGATTCTTGGCCTGGCTGCTGCTTCTTCTGACTGCTCCTCTATACAGCAGTAGGGCAGCATGTTAGTTACAGCTAAAACTAAATTAGACTTGGAAAGTGGATTTCTAACTTTGACAGGATACTTACATTAATTCATCTTTACTTTCTTGCATGGCTTTTCTGCTATTGTCTCTTGATTCTCTATCTTCCTACTCCACCTTCCTTCTTTTGTGCTTTGCCTCCTTTTCACTGTTCTGTTCCCTTGTTCTCTTCTTCCCTTCAATTCTCTTAAATCTTTCCTTTCTCTTTAATTTCTTCCTCCTTATCTATGCTGTATTTTCTAATATGGTCTCACGTTTTACTACCTCCTTCCTTAATTTTCTTAGCTTTTTCTGTCACTTCTTCTCGAATTTCCACCTTATCTTTCTTCCGGGTCTCCATTCCCTCTCATTATCTTAACTAATGCAACTTCTCATCCCCTCATCCCATTCTGCTCTGTTACCTTTATCTCTTTTTTCTGCTCTATTTTGTCTGTCATAAACCTACTCTCCGCACGCAGGCACGCACACACACACACACACATGAAAGCAAACAACGACACATTTGCATGCAGTTGATATAAAATAAAATAGTTAAATATACTTTAGGGGTTGGCCGGGTTGGCTCAGTTAGTAGAGCAGGCGCACATATACATAGAGGTTTATGCCTCGACGCAGAGGTCCAGGGTTAGAATCTTTCACTATGGGGTCCAGAGGACAGTCCAGGACAGAGCTCGCTCTCCTGATCAGTCTACTGAGTCTGCTCCTGTCCTGGTCCGAGCTGCCCCCCCTCCAGCAGACCACAGCATAAAGGATGGCAGAGGCCACCACAGAGTCATAGAAAGTCCTGAGGAGAGTCCTGCACACTCCAAAGGACCTGAGTCTCCTCAGCAGATGGAGGCGACTCGGGCCCTTCTTGTATAGAGCATGGGTGTTATCAGTCCAGTTCAGTTTATTGTTTAGGTGAACACCCAGGAATCTGTAGCTCTCCACTACCTGAATGTCCGATCCCTGGATGCACACCGGTGAGAAAAGGGATGTTTTCATCCTAAAGTCGACGATCATCTCCTTTGTCTTGCTGGCGTTAAGCTGAAGCTGGTTGAGCTCACACCAGCTGACAAAGTCCTTGATAACTGACCTGTATTCCAGATCGTTCCCCTCAGAAACACATCCAACAACAGCTGTGTCATCAGAGACCTTCTGGATGTGGCAGTGGGTGGTGTTGTGCGTGAAGTCTGAAGGTCTGAGTCTATTAGTGTTAGAAATTGTTTGTCACAAATTGTTGTGTGCTAGGGTGTTTTATCCTGTTAAAAAGAGTTAATTGTGGGTTATTAATTGTGTTATAAAGTTACTCCCGTGTTCAATTCACTCGTGGAGTACTTCGGCCACAGCACACTCTACGGCAATGCATCGGTATTACGGCATATGAAAAGTTCATATCATATGTGAAATGAATACCGGTATAACATATAGAGCAGTATACCGCCCAGCACTAGGAGAGGAGCCCTATTACTATGTGGCTCAATTTGTTATTAATTGTGTGTGTGTGTGCGTGTGTGCGTGTATGTGTGTGTGTATGTGAGCAACTCTTAGCAGGTTAAGCAACACAGAAAGTAGGGCAGGAGGTAATAAAAGTGATGAGTATGCGAGGAGTGGACCAGAGAAAATGATGAGAGTAGAGAGAGCAAAACCAACGAGGGGTACATTAAGAGAAGAAAGAATGAAAAAGGCTGACACATTCAGAGATGCTGTAAGTCAGACATACAAATGTTTACAAAAATCTGTGTAGTTACCAGCTTCACTATGACAATATGACAGGCAGATAATACATTGTTGCATGCCCATATTAGGCATGCAT
Organism: Percina caprodes; assembly: GCA_013375575.1. NCBI lineage: Eukaryota > Metazoa > Chordata > Actinopteri > Perciformes > Percidae > Percina > Percina caprodes. The sequence goes on from JABXJD010000086.1 coordinate 1,414,039, forward strand.
TTCATGTTTTCATATAGCTTGTTTTTGTACGGCCATCACAAACATTGTTGGTTCCCATGTGTGCCTGCGTGTGGGAGCTCAAAGAGATAAAATGGTGCTATATTACATGTGGCATTTTCCGCTTCTTTGAACTAAGACCACATTTGCTACAAAAGCATTGCTCCCTATCTCCATGAAGTTGATGCTACTGGTCCCTCCTGGTAATGAAGGAATGTTGTGACATGTTGGTCAAATTCAGTTATTCACTTTCTTGACGGGAAGGGAAATTTGGGGTTCCCTGCTGGAGCTGCTGCCCCCACAAACCGATACCGGATAAGCGGATGAAGATGGATGGATGGACTTTCTTGACGAGGGTTACAGGAGCAGATTAATACTACTCTGTCTGTACACTAAACATTAAGCTTGAGCCAGGAGACGGTTAGCTTACCTTAGCATAGAGACTGGACACGGGGAAACAGCTAGTCTGGCTCTGTCCAGAGGCGAATAAATCCACCTGCCAGAATCTGTAAAGGTTATTAATTACAATGTACATCTCATTTGTTTAATTTGTACAAAAACTGAAGTATAAAAACAACAAGTCGTGGTTTTACAGGAAGTTATGTGCCAGACTATTTTTTGGCACCTATTGTAGTGTAAGTGTCGGTACAGGATCTGCGCTGCCTGCACGATCCATCATGCGCATGCGCAAGATGTCTGTTTGTAAAATGGACTCGTCCGTGAGCTGCCTTTTGTGACAAATCTCCGTCAAGTCAAACACAGATAACAACTGTAAGACCCAAAATGAAATGATTTTTCCTTCAAAATAACAAAATTGTGAATGACGAAGTTATAGATAGATAATTGTAAGTAAACATAATAACATGTAAGTACTTTTTTTTCGATGTAATGCACAACTAACTTCAAAATAGCCAATACTTTGTGTAGTCTATTTAAAAGACCAGCATATGTTATACTACATTTTGTATGTTATATCCTATAGTAGCCTACTTTATTGATACGTGCAGAGACAATTACATTTTGGGGCAAAAAAACAGAATGTCGGGCATAGCGGATTGTGCAGGCAGCACAGATCGGGTACCAACAGTAAGAAGTGTGGAAGTCTCTGCTTGTTGCCTAGCAACTTTACAAAACACAACACTTTTCCACTTCAGTTTTTTTATGGATTACCAACCAAGATATTGCATGTTAATTTTGTGACATTTAGGGTCAAAGCCAAGCTAGTTGTCTCCAGACTGTGTGCTTAAGTTAAACTAATTGGCTACTGGCTTCAAATTTAACAGACAGACTGAGCATGGTATTGATTTTCTCATGTAACTCCCTTCAAGAAAGCAAATAAGTGTATTTTCGACCATGTCATATTCCGCAGAAGATCACAGCCCCTGATGCAACAAGAGTATGTAGTGACCTGAGCTATCCAAACACAGGCATGCAGTCTTGCACAATAGTCAGAATGCCAGAGTTTTGAACAAAGAATGAATTACCGGCAGAGTGAAGCCTGGTTTGAAACCCAATGTTAAGCACAGCGTTGAAGCTTGTGGAGGCAGCCAAACTTTCAGCCATGGTCTACATTGTAACTGAATTAGTAATCAGCCTAATGTCTGAAAAATAATTGGGGAATAATTTATTGATTTTACCTTTTGGTGTGACACATCAGCACGCTGTGTTACTTTTTACCTCGAGAAGCATAGTTCTTAACAGCAACCCATGGGGTTGTTTAAAAAGCAGATATATTATTGATTGATTACTGATTATTATTTCACTGATCAGGCATATATAACTGTGGATGTATTGGGTAGCTCTACATTAATACAAATATATATATATATATATAATTATATATATATATATATAATACAAATAAGGTTTTTGATGCTGAGCGCTTGCGAAAGTGCTCAGTAAAACCTATTATGGATTAATCAAGTTTAAAAAAACTAAGTTTAAACTCATCATAATAAGAATCATAATGCATATAGCTTTTTTTATATACCCAGCACAATACGCAGAGTGATAACATTTTTTGAATAATCACGGAAATAGTGAGTTGCTCTTACTTACTGCTATGATACTAAAGGAATAAAAGTTGACATATTTGACTCTCTCAGCCAAGCTCAAGTTCAGTGACGCCTGTAAAATAACATAAAAGTCCTCTGCAATACCCTGAGATGCTATGCATGGCTGTGAAGATCTGCTCTGAAGAAATTATTGGTGTCAAGGCAAATCTGCAAGGTATAATTTAGACTTTTTTACAACTAACTTACTGGCATCCTACTGTATTACACAAACATGTTTATACACATTATTAATCTGCCATTCCAGAGCCACATCTGTCTCAAAAACATGAAGCATACATAATGAAGCCACTTCCTGTGAGTGAAAAGTTAAATTCTAGTGAGTGTACTATGTAAAACTACAAGAGTAATACACAAATTCCAATATATTACACTAACAACCATAAAGATTTGTGTCCGCTTAGAACCTATTTACTCTTTTCACATAATGCAAGTAGTTGCTTTTCTTGGTACTGAGGGAGCATTGAAAACCTTTTTAACAAAAGATGTATGGACTTTATTTCATAACTAAAATAGCAATTGCTAATAAAAAAAGAAAGAAAGCAAACAATTACTTGCTGTTGTGATTGCGTTTTGTTAAATTTCCATTCCTTGGTAACATTCCAAAAAGTAGACCCTACCAACAACACTGTGTGGAAGAAAACATAGATGTGGAGATCATAAATGTCTTGCAGGTGCTTTCAAACTAAGCTAAATACACACACACACACACACACACACACACACACACACACACACACACACACACTTGAGTCAGGTATCATAATAACATTGCCACTGAGTACTTTTGGGGCAACACACATTTCACAATTTCTCATACCTAAAAAACCAAAGAGCACCACCCTGATTTAATACAATTTGTCCAAATTGAAATTGAAGCCTCATTCTTAAGTTACACCAATTGATATTGTTGCATTGTTCCAAATAAAAAAGGGGGATCTGTATGTTCATAGAAAAAATACTGAAGAATGTATTCATATAAATAATAGGAATACACACACACACACACACACAAAGCTGTTCAAGTTCAAGTTATTCAGTTATTCACCCAGCTGGAGAAATACCTTACAGTGTTCATAGCTTGATTCATTTAGTTTTGGTATTTTCTCAGCCAATTTTGAAAATATCTTACTCTGTTATTTTTGCATTTCAAACAGTGAAGTAAAATAAATTCTGCTCACCCTCTGTGTCAGACAATGGGCCCTATCTTGCACCCAGCACAATTGACTTTGTACACCAACGCATGTATCATTCCTATTTTGCACCTGACGCACAGCGGTATTTTCCCTACACAGACTCATGTCGGTAAATAATTACAAGGAAAAATATTACTGAAAATGCGCTTCAGGTGTTTGGATAGGTCAGGAGGCACTTTACAAAAGTCGCAGCATTCTTTGTGGCTTGTTGTGTTTTACACAACATTTCCATGAATCATGGATGTGTTTATGAAATAAATGACAAAATATTAGAGGACTTGAGAAGACATGATGTTGAACTGCATGTGCCGATGCCACTCAAATGCCCCAGCTGCAGCACGGGAGAGGAGAGCTTATCTGAGAGATAAGGAAAGTATATCTTTGTGACATTTCTTTATTTACATTTTGTCAATAAGAAAAACCTAAGGCAAACTGTAACACAAAAAAATACAAACGGAACATGAAAAGTTGAAAAGATTTAAACAAAAGAATTATTTTTCCCTCTGATAGGCATGCGACATGCGCCACGGCAGGATTGGACAGGGGGGGAGGGAGGAGAACAGGAGGAGGATTGGTTACAACAAGAGGAGGAAGGTGCACAAAAGGAGCAGGTGGTGCGTTTGGAGGCCCATGCTCCATGGCTGCAGCAATCCTCGACAAGCTTGAGGAGATGCGCCCAAGAGGCCGCATCCCGGAAAGCTCCCGCTGAGGTCCACCCACAAAGCTACTTGCGTTTGATACATGCATTTCAGATTGTTAAAATGGGGCCCAATATCTGCTTATCGTTTTTTCTCTGAGCAGCCATATTTTAATGTTGTGGCTCATATAACCAGGCTAAATCTGTGCACCCTTAAGGATTTCTTTAAAAAATCATATTATTGTCAATGTGGCATTGAACAATCATTCAGTAATCAAAGAAAGCAATGTCCTTTTCTTTGAGTTTCCTCACACACCCAAAAACAGATATGTCAACCTGTTCCTGCCAACATGTATGCTTTAACACACATACAGTAACTCCTCGTGTGCATGCAAACAGAAACACACAGCAAGCACAGCCCTATTGTGTTCTTGTGCATGCACGCTCACACACTCAATGACACACCCAAAGGGCATGACATGACCAATCACCAGGACTGCAGTAAGATGCCTTTTGGCACTTTCTGAATGGTGCCCCTGAAAAGGAGAGTGTAGGAGTGCTATTTCAGCCATTAGATGAAGGAAGGGGCTTGTATTGTAAAAATTGTGGCCCCACAATTCTTCAGGGCTATCCATTTGTCAGAATCACTTTTATGCTATTACGATAATGGGTTGGGGATTTTAAAGGTACAACCTATCTAATAGCTAAAATGTTTTTGGTATTTCCTTTCTCTTTTTGACCAACCTAATGGGTGTGTGTAGGAGGATAAAAGTGGTTTAAGATGCAGGTGAAAATGAAGACCATAACAAGACATGTTCCATGTGCTTACAAAAGGTAAATCTGTAATGCCTCACATCACACAAATGTATATACTGTATATGTACAGATATATGTGTCCACACACCTAGGCATAAGTATTCCAGGTTGAACCAAAGAGCATCACAGTGCTTTAGGCTCAGTGAGCAAAGCACCAATGGGAAACATAGCTGCATTGTGGGACAAGTTTTGTGCGTTTTTACAGATAGAAGTTGACAAAGCAAAGCCCACTGCTGTTCTTTTCAACTTAGACACTGAGCAACCAAGGCGCATTTCAGAGAGGTGGGAACCACATAGTCCAATTGATTGCAATGGAATACAAAGACACCGCACTTTTACCAGCGGCTATTCCCCCTTCCCTTTGGACTGGAGCTTGGCGTTTCCTCAAAACTCTGTAAAGCGTTAAGATCAATAGCTCTGAATATCACAAGAAGGTCACTGTTTAATGTTTCTATGGTAACCAAAATATGCACACGCACAAAAGGCCATTTAAATTAAATGTTTTACTACACTGATTGGCCTCACTTCAGCTTTAATAAGCGGCTCTGCCTTAGCCTCGGAGCCTGTTTTGACAATCTCAAGACAATTTTAAAAGTCAACTACCATTATGTTGACTTTCATACCAATTTGCATTGAAAGCCAAACATTAAACCTTTCCTTTGTTGCAGTAGAACACAGATCGTAATTGAGAAGATTGAATTTGCAAGCTAAAACAGATCACTCATCTTTTTGTGGTGAATACATACAGTTCTCCAAGATAGAGGAAATAATGATCACTGGAACAGTATGTGAGTATTTATGACCCTGTACTTTCATTACAGTAAAAAAGTAGGAAGCATCCTCTAGCTGCAAGCTATCAGTTTTCTTTGTGAGGACAAAAAAAATGCAAAGTCTAAGACCATTTGCAGATTCTTATCTCTTGCTGAGATAACGTACAGTATGATGTTGTTGACAAATCATATAAGTGATAAGTTAATACAAAGGTGTTTCAAGGACATCATTAAACACAGAGTTGGTGCTACAAATGTGACACCCTTAATAAGATGCCAAAAAGGCAAAATTAAAAAAAATACAAACATCAAAAGATCAAAAAACCATACATAGTGGTCTTAATAAAGACATTAAAAAGTAGCTTCAAATTACTTCATACTTATGGTTGGTTTTACTCTCATCCTTGTGCACTGTTCGAAAAGTTCATATTTATTTGAATTGGTTGTATTGAAGGTCTATTAACAAAAGGTCTATTTGCTTCTGTGGTTATGTTCTATGACTGGTACCCATCGTGCGTTCTTTCTCATGTCTCAGTCACTGGCAGAAAGAATAGTAGCAAATGATACTGCAAAGGCCTGTCATGAGTAACAGAAATGTCTTTGCCAAACTGCAAATCCCCTCAACATGTTTCATCCTTGCTGGCAGCACAAAGTACATCCAGGAGAAGAGAGCTTTCCTTCATTTATTGTCACATTTTAGTCAATCAATTACTGTCAGACTTAAAAAGTTTACCTTTGCTTTTGCGAAAATGTGTTCTTGGTATTGGTATTCATGGTGCATTAAAATGAATCAGTCACACATCTAATCACCTGAAATACTGAAATCAATCACCTGTCCTGTTGGCCGAACTAACAATAACAACAACAATAAGGCTTTCCTTTTTGCAAATACAGTCCATAATTTTAAGTGTCTCTTTCATTTTCTAGAGGCCATTTTGGGGCCATATATTCATTTGTTTCAGACAGCAAAATGTCTTCAATTTCCATTTGATAAAGTAAGATGTTTTGAATAAATTCACAAAGAACTTCTGCTTTATTAAACAGTTCTGGTATGTGACAGAAAAGTTGGGATAGAAACAAAGAAGCAACTAAAAGGCAAAATGTATGCGCATTAGTTTGTATTTACTTTGAAATCATTTTCTCTCTCCCCTCTCCCCTTCTCTCCCTCCACTCTCTTTGTTCTTTTTCTAACATAGTTAATCCATGTTCTCCCCTACAATAGACTTCCTGTCACCAAGACAAGTTGGTTTAATATTCTACCATGTTCCACCACATACAGCAGACGCATTTAAGTCAGTCACTCGCTTCCTCATCCAGTTCATTTGTGTTTGCCAACTTGATTTCTTTTTCATTTGCTTGTTCATTTTGGGTGAGATGATTTGGGGAGCAGTTTTATTTGACATTCCTGTAAATCTTTCCCACTTCTTTACATTCTCATTTATACAGTGTGTGCATAGAAAATCTACCCCTATCCAATCCCTCTAAAACTAGGACTCTGTTGTTTTGACATTTTAGCATTGTTTCTGTATCTTTCATTTGGACCTTTTCTATGCCTTTTTTTCTATGGTTGGCCGGGTAGAAAAGCCTTTGAAGCAGGTTGCCGATAATGGATTAACAGTCTCCTATGAAAATGAGTACCATTGAATTTCTCATTGATCAAGGAGCTCTTAAAAGGCCAGACTCCGATTTCAGAAGGTTTGGGCATATTTATCCCTCTCTTTCTGATAATCACTATTGATCTTTAGAAGCAATGGTAATGAGCAATTTTCAAATGGCATTCCTAAATGCTGGAAAACTCAATTTTACTGTTTGTCTGACACCTGATAGGGAGGAAGAATGAAATTTGACTAAGTTTAGGTAGAACTCACACCAGGTGAAGGAGACAGACAACAAAATGTCTCCCTACCGTGGGACTATGTGTCTGAAACAAACTACTTTAATCTAGGCCAAAGACAAAAGCCCCCTGGCCACCTATTCAGTTGTAAGGTAGTAATTACTAACTTTATACAAGCAAATCATTAATAAGACAAAAAGGCTGTATATTATAGCAAAGCAATGCTTTGAGCTAAATGCAAATGTCGGAATGCTAACACTGTCACAATGTAAACCCTCTGAGGTCTAAGTGCATTTTCACATATCTCCTTAAATTAGGGTATTTACATGAAACCAATCCCCATATGTTTCACATAAAAACGTTCAGAAGATACTTCAGCTTTCTGTATAGTGATGCCCAAATTATTTCTAGAGCAACGTGTAGAGATATTGGGCGCAAAAGCTAAATGTTATGATGTGTTGTATGACTTGTTTCAGTGCTTGAAATTAGTTTACCAAAGTCTTAGGTTATATATGCTTAAAATAGTAAATACATGTCTGAAATATATTTTTGTAATATTGCTTTTGGGTAGGAGTTTTGTCAAACATCGTTTAGACGTGCCAGTGTGTCTTTCATCCTCAGTGAGTTAACATGCTAACAAGGCTAACATATGTAGCAAGTTGTGTGTTTACCATCTTACGTTGGCATTTTAGCATGCTCACCTGTAATAATTGGTGCTAAACACAAAGTACAGCTAAGGGTTATGAAAATGAAAAAACCAGTGCTGGATAATGTTAACCTAAATTGTATAAAAGCTCTACCTAACCTAAACAAACTGCTTCAAAGTCTCTCTACAAAATCTTGCTAATATGACACAGTCATTCACATGTGAAAATCTGACACCCCAGGCTAATTATTTCTGTCTGTCTGTCTCTTTAGTCCCCTCCTTGCTTTCCCCCTCCTTAATCCTCTACGCTGCTGTTCAATTCTTTATAACTGTAAGGAAAGTTCAGGTCAGCAACAGTAACAACAAAAAAGTCACCCATTGTTCGGAGACAAATGGCTGTGACAAAGTCACTGACAAAGCCCTGTGTGTATTCCACTCTTGAGTACAATGGGAGGACAAGATTGTGTGTCAGCTTCATTTCCACTGTCAAGGTTCTCTCTGGCAAAGCGCAGCTTGAAAAGCAATTACGTTCATCAGGGAGACGTACGCGTGATTTGAAATTAATTCCTATTGTCAAGCAAATGGGGAGAAAGGTTTTTTTTCTCCAGGATTGACTCGTTGAGACATTGGACGCCTCAGCCACATTTGTCAATAAATCAGTCATAATTTTTTTTAGAAAGTTCCTCCCCCATTCCTTCCTATCCCATTTCCTTATCCACTCTGTCATCGGTTATAACTTTTGAGCAATGTTAAAATTGATCTGAGGGGGTGTTTGTCCGTATTTAAAGCCATTTTTTGTCTTAGTAAGTTGCATCTTTTTACAGCATCAACAAAGAGAGATGAGTCATCCCAGCAGATGACACCTATAGCTGTTAACCATATTAAAAAGTATTTTTGATATTATAGGCACGTGAGCATTCACTACACTCCAGCAACCGAAATCTAGATAGAAATACTGTATGTCTAATGGTGTTTTTCCACTGCGTGGTATCTACTCGACTCGCTTCGACTCGCCTTTTTTTGGTTTGCCATTACGAAAAAAGTTCCTGGGACCTGCTACCAGGTACTTTTTTTTAGTACTACCTCAGTCGAGGTTCCAAGCGAGCTGAGGCGATACCAAAAGGTGACGTGAAAACCTGCAGACTACTGGTTGGTCAGAGGACCGTCACTTTTGACTTAATTTTTAGCAAACAAGAGTGCGGAGTGTGTCCGGAACAACCGCGCCATTTAAAAAACAAATCTTATCTACTAAGATTATCTACTCTCTGCACTATTCTCACTTTTCTATTCTCACTATTAAATATTAAAGGCTATTATTTTGCATGTCGTTTCTAATATTGCACACTGTTACTTTAAAAAAAAAAAAACAAGACAATATATCAAAGAAAAGATTTTATTTAGCTATTCAAGTAGCGCATCAAACCCTCCCGTACATCCCGGTCTTCTTCCTCTGCACCCTGCGACAGTGTCCCCCCCGGCTCTGCTGTCCCAGATGCATCCCAGTCATCGTCATAAGCTTCTCCATGACTCAAACATTTTACAAAGCACAGCAGGTCAGAACCAGAGATTTAACCAGTTATACATCGAACGCCCAAACAGACGGTTTGCAAAGCGTGATGGATCTGAAACACACACAGTACACAGCATACATATGTTGGTGTGTAATCATGTTTGCTAAAGTTAATGTACTTTATATAGCGTAAAGTAGATACTGACTGTGACCCTGAACACATGCAAATGTTAGCTAACGTTACAGGAAACTTAACTTACCCTTTTGAGTCGGCGAACAATAGTCACGTTTTCCAGCAGTGATTTTTGTTGCTTCCTTCAGCTTCTTTTGAAACAAATTTTCTTCTGGCCGAGAATCAAAACAAACACCTCCAACGTGCTGTTGTGAGTCGCTTTGAAAATTACATCATGGCAATTACCGGCTGCGTAGCTATGGTGACCAGCCACGCTGAGGCGTTACTCAATCTGCAATGGAAAACGGACGCAGAGTGCGTTGAGTCGAGGCGAGGCGAGCTGTTACCATCAGTGGAAAAACGCCATAAGATACACATGTAGACCATTCAACAGGGGAATGTTTGGACATAGTATTAGAATGTGGGTGTTGGTGCCAATGATGTCTTGCGTAGAACATCAATTTATTTAAAGTAAATGTAACCTATTGATATCATATGAAACTAGATGAATAAATAATCCAATGGTACAACCATGTGGAAAATAAATAAATAAAACTTCAAAAATAGGCTAAAATTAGGCAAGTCAAATAAATCCTCAGGTTCCCAGCTTTAAAATGCAGTATAACACTTCTATGTGGAATCTACTGTTGACCTGCTATCACCCCCTAAACATCCCGTTCCCTTTCCCTTACCCTTCAGGAAAAAAGGAGGGGATGCAAAGTGGTTAAGAGCGAATCTCCATGAAAAAGGACCAATATGTTTACTGTAGATTTTAAAGCCTCTACCTGGGAGAGTCATGTGTGTTTTGTGTGGATAAGAGAACTATTTTAACGTTTATACTGAAAGCATGTTTCAAAGGTGTCAACATAATCCAACTAAATCAGATTTGCACAAAGGATGTGAACTAGAACTGTGTGTTAATGCCTGACTCAGAACATGCCTCTTAAAGAGTCTGCTCCTCCTGTACCATTCATTTTGTTTTACAGCTTTGCATGCCAGCTAATATTTATACAGCCACATGCTACAGCAGATGTTAACCACATGTAGCAAACTCTTAGCAGAGGCTTGGCATTGTACCGTGTAGTGAGCTATAAACTGGGAGGTGTTCTCTCCTACTGTCTTTCCCTCTGCAATCACCTCATTTTCAACCTCATTCAGGGAGCATTAAGCAACATGCAGTCAGCTATAAACAGAGGGATGTCAAAGTAACAGATGTATGGTTTTCGTCTATATTTTTGGAGTCAGAAATCCTTTCAATGTGTAATCTTTTATCCTCCCTTTCTCTACCCAGTTATCCCAGTTATTTTCTCCACACCCTCCTCCGCCTTCCCTTCCGTCTCCCAAAATTACAATTCCCTTTGCTCTCCCTCTCTTCACAAGATTTAGGGCAGCTATCTTCTACCAGCCATATGCCAGATGCTAACACCATGCAGGCAGCACATTCACTGTTAACAGCTGTAAGTCAACTCGGCTTCTATAGGCGTTAGCCACAGAATCGTCACCCTTGCACCTCATAATCTTGTCAAAGTGTGACCTTAGAGTCGTGAGGATAATCTACCCCTCAGTGACAGATGACCGGTTATGATACCAGAAGAGGAGGGTAAGGGATTATAGTGTTATCTCCAGCTCCTCTATTAGTCACATGCAGGTTTTAGCTTTCTTTAGAAGAAAGCAGATCATTGGATCGATGGGGTTTGACTGGGAGCTGACATGTGTGTGACATACTGTGTAGCAGTATTCAAATACGTAACATTTGAGTAAATGCTTTCTTTTCTTTGTTGAAAGTATATCTATACAACACAGGGATCAAGCTATACCTGTCCATTCCTGTCATATGTAGCGAACTTTGCTTTTACTTTTTCTCAGCATATGAATAAGGCTCTTAGCATTCCTTATTCATGATTATGTATATAAAGAAGTAGAGATCAAGAGGTGCCCTAGTCTATGTGCTGTTAGATGGTGTTTTGAAAAGACTGCATTTAGAAATATCAGTAAAACTTAATTCTCTAAATCTTAACACAGTTAAATTGATTTCTTCCAATTGATCCAACATGAAAAAAAAATATTTGATGCGATTATCCAATACATAATGACTGTTTTTTATAAACGTCTCTGCTGTCTGTTAGTCAGCCTGGACGGCAGGTTAGCCAGCCGCTGTGTACTCTCCTGCTGCACATCACATGAAATGAGCTATACATATATATATATACATATATATATATATATATATATATATATATATATATATATATATATATATATATATATATATATATATATATATATATATATATATATATATATATATATATATATATATATATATATATATATATATATATATATATATATATATATATATATATATATATATATATATATATATATATATATATATACACACACACACACACACACACACACACACATCTAAATGTATATATACGATTTGCCTAACTCGCAAATTTGTGATTTACCAGTTTCCTTTGGCATATTTGGCACTCAACTTGTTGGGGGTCAACTTTGCAAGATTTAAAATTTTTCTAGATTCTTGACTTTTTCGACATCCTTCATGCCAATAGTTATGCATAGCCCTTACGCGGTCATACTTTTAGTATCCGTGCTGGTAAGATTAGATGACAGCTAAGGCCAGGCACCATGATAAAGTGAGGAAGGGAAGCTGGGAAAGCGCCGCACCTAGGAGCCTTCTCGCATTCAGATCAACACTAAAGATGCCGGACTTATGTGCTGCTTATGGATATTTGAACGAAAGAAAAACCGCAAGAAATAACATTTCACAGGTGAGAATGTATTTTATGATATATATGCCGCCTTCAACCTGCAATCTGAACTCTGGCGGCAAAGGGAGGTGGAGAGTTTCGTGGCAGCGGCACCATCTCTCGGCTGAAACACAGCTTTGCCTCGCTGCTGTGCCGGACGACCTGTACTACGGGGCAGTGATCTGGAGCTTACTGCTTGCATCCTGGGAGACAAAACCGACACCATGTAGCTGGAGGCCAAGGCCCTACTGCTGAATCTGTGAAGTGATTATAATAAATATTCTTTGTATTTAACACATTAGTCTCTTTGTCTTAAAACACTAGAAAATCGCATGAGATTTTGACAATTTATAGTGATATTATTTCCGTTAGACCTTTGCCTACATTGACGTTGATGTATTAAAGTGTAGTAACCATAGACAGTTAAAGAAATAGACCAACAGATCCTGTTGTTAAGGATATTAAAAGGACTTTTCCGGTGATAGCTGAGCGTTACTGAGCTTGACAACGTAGATGTGACGCGAGCAACCTGTCTGAAAGTTGTAAGTCTTCTGGTAGCTGTGCCAAGAGAAATCTCAATCATTCCCAATCTTGCAGAGACGGAGAGCGTAGGTATATGTTAGGAGAAAACATAGGCACAGGCTAATTATTGCTAACTAAAATGCTTGTTAACCTTAGTACTTAAACCTAAATAGCTAATGTAAGTCAAAACTGTTTTGGAGCTTTTCCTGACAATACGTGATTTGTCGACTATGCAACATCAAGTCGCTTGGTTGTGACACAATCTGGGATGGCAGTAGCTCAGGCCGTAGGGAGTTGGGTTGGGAACCAAAGGGATGCTGGTTCAAGTCCCCTGTAGGAACGAAGTGATGCCACTTCGCCTCCTGAGCACTGCCAGGTGCTCTTGAGCAAGGTACCGTACCCCCAACTGCTCAGGGCGCTCGTCCAGCATTGGCAGCCCACTCACTGACATCTCTCCATTTGTGCATGAATAGGTCCTTAGCATGTGTGTGTATTTCAGGCCTGTGTGTAGTGATTACTAACAAAACAGAGTGTAAATTGTAATTTCCCAACTGGGGATCAATAAACAGTATAGAAAAATCGCCATAGCGTCAGATACAAGGTAATGGAGCCTTTTATACAGTGTTGTGTTTCTTTAGAAATAAACAATGGATAAATAGAATGCTTCAGATACAAAAGTTATTCGCTGTCAAAGTGACGTCAAAATGAATGGCAGTCAATGGGATGCTAACGGCGGGTGATGGCTTTGTAGCATTAAAATGGCGCCATAGGAGCTGCACTTAGAGAGGAGAGGCTTACCCCCCTTTGGAGTAGCTCCCCTGTGCCAAGATGGCGGCTCAATTAATGCATTTGTTCCAATGAACAGCAGTAGCCAAGGCAACGTCTAGGTAATATGATACTTTCACTTAAAACTGAAAAAATTTTCAGGACTGGTCACATTAGTAAAACAAAACACGTTCGTCAAATGAATGAACAATGCTTATACAGTTCAAATGCATCTGGAGAACTACTACAAACTACTTACTTTTCTGAATTTAAATTAGCATTACATTTGCAAATGAAGTAAAATGCTTAACTCTGGCTGGCCTCCTCTCTGTTAAGGGAAACAACATGGTTGGCTGTAAAAAGCACTTAGATGTGTCACATCCTATGAGTCAGGATTCAATGCTCATTTTATTTTAACTGCACTTGTTAATGTCACAGAAAACAGTTTGGAACAGCATGTGTTCCTGTGGAGACAGGATACACATACGCACCCCTGCTCGGACAGTGACACAGTGAAACACCAACAGCATATTCAAATCTTATTCTAGCTAAACAAGCCAACAATTTAAAACTAATAGCAATACGGTGATTTTTTTTTACATGCAGACAAAAGAGTGGAAGCACTGCTGGAGCTTTCTTGGACAGTATTCACATATAGGTGCTCTCTTCAGATATTCTGGGTGCTCTGTGTTTACTTCATCCTGCAAAGGGCTCATTCCATGGGTGGAAACTGGACAAAATTAAAATGCCTTTATTTTACACAGCATGTCAAATATGGGGTGCCTTGGATTGATTTTAAAGAAGACATGCATTTTTAAATCTTTTGAACCAGTTTCCACCCATGCAATGAGCCCTTCACAGGAAGAAGTTATTTTTGTACACTGTGAGCATGCCAACCAACTGAAAATTAAACTGAATTGTATAAGAATCTCCAGTTGTTATTTTACACTTCTGTGTAAGTAACTGGTGTTAGGAGAAATCAATGAGGTGTTAAGATTAACAGGTTTAGTAGTCTAAGTAAGTATAATAGATCGAAAGAGTTTAAATTTGCAACATGGTTTATTCCCAGCTACTGCAATATTGTCTGTTTCTATTTTGTGTTCTTTTTCATTTCTAAACCAGCTTGTACAAGCTGTGTGTTCAACACATGGTTTCCTTGAGAACTCCCAATGTATCTATTTTAATTCTGCATCAGTAATCACACTCGCAAAAACTGCCCACACCGGCGTCAGCCAGCTGTATCTTCAACAGGCATGCAAACATCTGCAAGAACCAGGATCCGTTTCACTGGTGAGTCTATTTAAGGTAATAGCTTCCCCTGGCACAGGCCATCTGACAGAGCTAATTACGATAAAGTCTCGGCTGGGAGATTTTGCACGCTGCATGACAAACCTTAAACACAGAGAAACAGGCTTTTTGTCACAGTTTTTCTCTCTTTGTTTTCCCTCTCAAATCACTGTTCCATTCCTTAAGCACTCTTAACTCCCAAATGGAGGCCTTCCTCATTAAAGGGATGGAAGCATTTTAAATTCCTCTTCTTCCTCTTCCTCCTCCTCCTCAGCACAACACTGTAGGAAGCGCTTGATTGACAGGTGAGACATTCCTTTTGTTGGCGTCTCTCCCAGGTGTCCCATCTCCTCACCGGGGTATGTTTAAACAAACAGACACACATGCACAGAGGACTGACGGAAAGAATTGTGCACACACACTTACAAACAGAAATGACTGGAAGTGTACACAGCCACACACACACACACACACTGCCACAGTGGCGTTGATTCATTTACTTGTCCCAAAAGACGACCTGCAAAAATTAGGTACTGTGAAGTGATTGGGGAACAAAAATATAATTGGCAGTGGGTTTGTAATATCGGTAAAAATAGTCATCATCATCGCTACAAATACTCTAAAACGCATATCCATTATTCTCAATTTATTTAGATACAGTATTTGTGCATGTGCCAATGTCTCTAAATATGTAATGTCTTAAAGCTGTAACTGTTCAGAGCTAGACTAACAGAATATACAGAATCTGGAAATACTTCTGTGTTTATTTAGAAATTGTGCGTGCGTGCGTGCGTGCGTGCGTGCGTGCGGTTCCAGGTTCACACTCACATAGTGTTGTACTAAATAAAATACGGAACTGGAAATAGAAAATAAAAATAATGATTGTAGTTCTCTGGACAAACTACTTTTGATTCTTCAGTTCCTGTAAATCATATTAGCAATGAGATAAAGAAGAAAACAAAACAAAATAAAATGAAAAATGCATCCCCTTTGGCCAAATTCAATAAAATATTTGAATAAATGAATAAATTCAATAATAAAACAATCTTCCTCTAAACTCCAGATTACATGGTTATCTGCTCAAGGTTTAAGATATGGAGGACAGTTATAGAGCAAATCTGCATGAAGCAATGCAATTCTATTACAGTATAGAGAGTCTGAAGAGAGGAGTAAAGTAATTAAAACTTTTTTTTTTAAACTAAACTACAGATCACCTTGAGGAATTTGTTGGAAGAGTAAAAACTTAGGCTTCCCCCATAGATTGTTTTTATGGATGCACACTGCCATGAAACATTTCTATAAGGTAAAAATAAAAATAAATAAAAAATACCAGAAGGTCAGGTAGAAAAAAACAAGTTCAGATAAGTTCAGACAAATAAAACTATACGTTTTAATTAACATTCCCTAGCCGCGTGACATCGCCAGATGTGAATCAGTTTGGAACCTGACTCTTAGATTTGTCCGTATCCCAGGCAACTAATGAACTGCAATACAAGAGAACAATGTTGTTTCTATAGCTAATCTTCCATGTCTTCTCTATGGATCATCTACTGGAGCGTTGGGGTTTACTTAATTAGCTAGCTAGCTACAGTTTAACAATTACATCTGCAAAAAACAACTGTCATTTCAGCCGGCAAAATAGGGGGGCCAGCTAGAAATGAGAAGCCTGCTTTTGTCTCTCTCTTTGTCCAAAACCCAGCCACGCAACCTGCCACTGTTTAGTATTAAGTGCATATGTGCCACGCAAGAACAAAATGCTTGACAGGCGTAGCAACAGTCAAATCTAGTGTGGATACATACGTTGCAAGACACGCAACCCTGATTGCCCCCGATGCTGCGCCTTTGGAATGTTAATGTGTGTGAATGTTTACCTGCTGAGCAGGTCGCACCTTGTACACAGTGTATGAATGTGTGTGAATGGTTCCTGTAGAAAAGCGCTTTATAAATACAGCCCATTGGGCATGAAAATATTAAAAAGGTTTAACAGTTGTTTGCCATGTGAGATGAAATGTAAATTGCAACTTTAAGTACTTAATTTTGTTTTATGGCTTCAAATTGTCGTCAGATCAGACTGTCTTTTAATTATACAGATTAAATCACAAAAATGCTTAGGAAAGACTACAAGATGTCGTCATTTATTTAATTTTATGGTTCTGAGTATCATAAATTGGTAACGTCAATCTGGGACTACTGCTTGCTCAGACCGCCAGCAGAAACCTTGATGAATAACTCAAATTAAATATTTTAGTACTAGTTTACCTGTCAGTGTGATTCCTAGCAGATATTGTGTGATGCTTGATGAATACCACCCATATCAGGACCCTCTAACTGACTGACATCTGGTCTGGATACCATGGTGACAGCATTCACAAGGCCAATCAGCCCTGCAGACTCAAAGGCTCAATTCTCCATCCACATGGACACATATCACATGGTGGTCAATCATCCTTTTTTTTTTCTTGCAACACACACTGTCATACTTAAACACAATTACTTCAAGTGGAAAGAGTTGTGATTTCACAAAGATAGCAGTTTTCTTCAGCCACCCACTGTGTTTTCTTTCGTTGGCCACACTGGCAGCAGTCTGAGATGGTAATTGAATTAGTGGGCTGGAAACAACATAGATTATTACCTCTGTTGGAAAGCATTTCTGCATACTGCCTACAGTAAGGTTTGCAGTCAAAATGAGCCAATAATGTCTAAACATAACAAACCAACATATAGTGATCGGAAAACTAAAAAAATCTTTTGATTCATAAGAAAATACAGGTGTAGTTTGTGTTTTCTTTCTCCAAGTTTTTAATCTAGATGTCCAGCAGTATAGCTCCTGCAGCAAGGTATTGCTTTCTCCTAATAGGAAAGGTACTTAGATGTCTTTTTATCTAACAAGGTCCCAATGGAACGATGCCTAGTCAGGTCGCCATTGAAAAAAAGCCCATTTCTCAAAGCTAAGGTCAATGGACAGAAAAACCACACTTTGTTCCTTTGTGTTCCACTATGCCTTGAATGTCGATTGACCTGGGATCAGTTATGAAAGTGTGCTTGAATTTTAGGAGATTTAATTGCATCTTAAGCACCCATTTAAAAACGTATTCAAAAACCTTAACTGAACTTATTTGAGTGCAAACAAAGGTTAAGTACACATAAAAGTAAAAAAAACACTTTGAGGAATTAAATGAAACCTAATATGCAGAAAGATAATTCTAGTACTTGTGTATTCATGACTTCAAATCTTTTGTTTTATGGCATGTCTCATTTTGTTTCTAAGTTGAAACATACATTTGAATATTAAATGATCATTAATTGTTAGTTATACATCTTTATTATGGACCTATCTGTCTAAAATAAAGTTAAATTGATGAATTGATTTTACACACACAGTCTTGTCAGTAATGCCTTGACATCAATCAACCTGCTTGTTTCCTGCATAGTACGCACCCAGTAGGGGTGCTCCGTGTGTTGTCTTACACCTGCGGCGAGGTGTGCTGCACAGCTGAGTGTGTGCTCGGGGGATGTGCGCAGACACCTGACATACCCTGACCTAAAAAAAAACAAAAAAGAACGGCTGAATTTTCAATTACGTGTAGTCTAAAATTTACATAGAGATAAGATTATTTGCATTTCAAAGTGGGTGTTTGAAACTAATGACATGATTGTGGGTACTGTACTGTATCTGCCTCAGTGGCTTCTTAAAATGAAATTTGATCATAGGAGATTTCATACTTAAGAGCCCTGGAAATGTCACATTGGCCGACACCTTTGTCAGGCCTTATTGTCAAAGTTGTCTTGTTTTGTATTACCTTTTAATGTTCAGCAGTCTACAAGAATACTGATATCATGGCCCCTAAAAGGTGCCTCTTAGTAATATGTATATAGATAATAATAATAATAATAATAATAATAATAATAATAATAAGATGGGTTATGTAAGATGGGTTATGGTTGGTTTATGATCAGTCATCCACACCTGTGCTTTGTCACTGTTGTCAGGCTGATTCATTGTTAATTAATCACATCAAATCCATCCTGTACATGAACTAGCAGTATCACTCACTTACTGAAGTGACAACAAGGTCCAAACATCCACCATCTGGTTTCTTGTGGGAAACACTGCCTGACTCTCCCGACACATTTACACGCGTGATGACAAACAAGTGTTGAAGGACGCAGCTCCAAATCCTTTGAGTTATCCATTTTATCACATTTCTCAGACAGCTAATCCAACCTTTGTTTACATGAATCAATGGTGTGACAGAAAACTGAAGTTACATTCAGATGGGCATTTCCCTACAATACACAAAGTAACTTTTGATGAGAAAAATTCATGGAGAGTCATGGTGATAGAGCGAGCAAGGGGCAATCTACACACAAGAAAAGATGAGAGTTGGATGCAACATTTTAGCTGCATTGCATGATGATGCTAAAGATTATCAATATGCTGAGTTTTTACTCCAATGCTCTTTTTTCGTCTATAGGATATATAAAATTCTGGACAGTTAAAAGGTATAGGAACAAAAAACAGTCAAATAGACATATTTTATGTGCTTTTATATGAAGTCTTTCTCATGTAATAAAGTAGGAAGCCTTGCAGAAAATGTGCCTATCAGCTGTATACCATTATATACACGGTACATAGGGTAAAATAGCTATGAGCACTCAGTTGCCATGGTGTACGCACAAGAACTGCTACTTTTGTTTGCTGGCAACATGTCAACATGTAAAAGTTAGTATTTGGCTTATGAACAAGTTCCCTCAGGCTTAGGTCATGAAACACGCTTCAAATCTTTCCAGTCATCTTCCAGTAAATAAGCAGGTAGGAGTTTAGTGTTTTGCTTAAGGGCATTTGGGATTTGGCCGTTGAAAAAAATAGAATGCCAGCTGCAGAAACTATAGCTTTGACTTTATACTTATGGAACAAGGCTTCTCTCTTTTTGTTTTTCGTTTTTGTCTACACAACAACCCCGTAATCGAAGGAACATTTCATGGCATCCAGAAGAGACTATAAACGTACTACATAAAGTATAGGAATACAAGTTCACAAGAACACACTCACAGAATTTTTACATCTTTTCATCTGACACCTATGTGTAGGGCATGGCATCCTCACGTAATGGTGTGATTTGTCCTTTCATTTTGCCTTCAGCACTATCGATTGCTTTTCTCCAACAAGAATGGATTCACTGATGCAGTTGACTGTTTCTTAGCTCTCATGTTTCTTTTGAAGGTTGGACAGGTGGTGGGTTGTTGCAGGTGTACAGAGAGGGAAATTCTGGCCATTTTGCTCTACTAGCTATGTATTTCTATCCCTGAAGGCCTTCTTTCTGGCAGATTTCTCCCATCAAAATCTTGTCAGTGAGGAGATCACCACAGTGCCGAGGGACAGAAGAGGAGGGCAGAAGTGACCTTGGAGCATTTAATGGACATAAATTAAATATAAGAACTAACTGTGCTAAAATCAGATGGATCTTTTCTGCTAGATAAAACCAAGGGCTTTGCCAAATTATGGGATTCATAAGAGAATCAAAAGAATGTTGGAGCAGAGTAAGGAAGGGTCATAATGTTCTGTTAGAGCATGCTAACATTTGCTAAAGCACTAAACACAAAGTGCAGCTGAGGCTGATGGTAGTGTCATTATGTCTTTATCAAAATATTGGATGAATAAAAGATTTGACCCACTGGATAAAAAGTCTGGGGATCACCAAGGTGATTACAATTCATCCTGAGAGGGACAATGAAATCTGAATCAATTTCAAGGTAATCTATCCAACAGTCGGCAAGCCATTTTGTTTCTAAAACACAAATGTCAACTTCATGGTAGCACTAGAGAAAATCTTAGGGGACCAAAGTCTTTTGGATTTATCAATTTTGGCTTCTGTGATAGTGCGTACAAAATGTTATAGTCAAAAAACAACATGATGGCGATGAATTAAAGGTCATGGGATCATCGTAGTAATTAGGATTCTTCCTCTGGGGACCATAACTGACTGTACTAAGGGTGTCCCCTCAGAATTTACATAGTCAAATCTGATTGGTCAAGTCTTGAGGCAAGTGATCTATCACCAGGCTATTTATTATTATTTTTTGGGAGGAAGCAAGTGACTCTATTTAAAATCAGACATTCAGCACCCTCATCAAGCCCAAATGATTCCTTGTTTTTGTTGTTGGCTCCACCTCCAACATGAATCTCTTGTTGTCCATGGTGTTGCAGAGAAGACGTATACGATATTGGGGGGTGTGTTTTGGTAAATTGGATACTCTCTCTGTTTCACTTCCTGCCCGGCTGTCCAATCCCCCAGGGCTTATTTGAAAATAAACCTGGTGTGTATCTTTAGCGGAGCGGAGAACCACTTCAATCATCCTTCTGGGACACGCCGCAGCGCGCCTGGTGGATTATCAAGCATTGACTAAAATGGCCGTGATTGCTCACAGGGGTTGCAAGGCGCCCAGAACGCAGCACACGCGCCCAGTGGAAAATAGCGGTAAGGCTGAATCTTCGAATAGTTGAATAATTCGGGTGACCACTAGTCTGTATACATTTCCATGGTAATCCATCCAATAGTTAAGATATTTCATTCAAGATCAAAGCAGTGGGCTATTAAACTAAAAACGAGGAAAAAGG
Organism: Percina caprodes; assembly: GCA_013375575.1. Classification (NCBI taxonomy): domain Eukaryota; kingdom Metazoa; phylum Chordata; class Actinopteri; order Perciformes; family Percidae; genus Percina; species Percina caprodes. The sequence goes on from JABXJD010000086.1 coordinate 1,435,662, forward strand.
AATTAAATAATTACACAGTATTCTGCTTTAAACATGATCTACATCTACAAATAATGGTGCTGACGCAAAGCAAAGATCTGTAATCCATCCATTTATCTACAGATCATTTAAGACAGGATGCAATAACTAATCTGCAAAGGGATCACCATCAAAACTACAAATGTACAAACCACCAATCTACACATTTGCAAAACATTCCTTTATTATAAATAAATCTTCTTTTTTGTATAAAAACTGGCATGCTTCAACCATGGCATTTTACAGGTTCACAACCCAAGGCTCCAACCCAGATAGCCAAGACAGCGGGAGGAAACACACTCATCTCATTATGCAAGGGCGATCCATCAGACAACGGTGAGACAAGAATGAAAAAATCGTCACAACCACAAAAAATACTTACAAGTAGAGAATAACAACAAACATGTTTGAGTCTCTTAAACTTCTCTTTTTAAATATTTTTTAAAGTGTAATCTGTTAAATCTCTTTTCCGGCCCCACATTTGCCCTTTTAGATATTATGTCTACATGTTTCTGAGAGGTTTTTTTTGTTTGTTTTTTTCATTTTTATAAATTTTTTTTTGTAGGTTTAATTGTTACTCTGTCCACCACAGTGTCCTATGGTATGTCACTTTTTTCATGTTGTCTCTTTTTTTTAAACAGGTAAGTTCATGTTAGGACCAATGAGCTGTGAGCAGCAGGAAAGCAGGCACACTGACTGGCTGTTTATGTGGTCCCAGCTTTCTATGGTTTGATGCGGAACAATACAAAATGTCTCATGCTTGGATTCCATTGGGCGCTCAGTCTGTCAGTTCTTTGGCCAATCGGCTAAGAACAACGGCTCCTTCTTCCGCTTGGCACTGCCCCAAGACACGCCCCCCTCTTCTGTCCAATCCCTTTCTTCATCCTCTGTGGTCCCGTCAAATGGCATGATTGCTGTAGCTGACATATGTCGTCTTAGTTGATGAAGCTGCGTGAATACGAAAAGGGTGGAACATGAAAAGAAGGAAAGAAGATGATAAAAAGATGGGGCCAAGGTGTGAGGACAAGAAAATTGAAAAAAATAAGAAGGGAAAGGGAAAATGAAAGAGGAGAGATATATTGGAGGTATGGAAGGAAAAGGAACAGAAGAAAGAGCAGTTGAGAGCAGAGTTTGCTTCAGATGGTCACGTTACAGTGTCACATCCACAGTCCACCTTAGTAGTTGGGGCTTTTTGTCAAACCCATTATGTCTCGTGTCCCCTCAAGTGTTCCATGGTAAATGTCAATGTTTTTTCAGCCGTGGCAGGCCTCTAACTGAGCCATTGTTTTACTCTGATGCTTTCATACAACCCTTTTATTATTATTTTTTTCTTTCTTTCAATTGTGTTTCATCATCACACTTAATGTAATGGAAAAAGGTTCTTGATGATATATATAAATATATACATAGAGAATGCGTGTTAGGGCACGCAGACTTAAAAAGGGCACTCCAAAGCAAAATGTCAGGCGAACTTGCTTTTTGCTCATCCCTGTTAAATACAAAGAGCTCAACAGTCCTGGCCCTCCTCCGAGAGACCTTGGGTTAAGGAAGTACATTTCCCATTGATTTCTCCCATTGACCTCTGGAAAATTCGGTATATAAAGAGTTTTAGATCATGCCTTATTTTAACCAGTTACGGCGTGACTCATACGCATACAACATATCATTTTGAGTGGAAAAAAAACGGACAGAAAATCCCCAAAAAAGTCAAGACTGTCTACGTAGTTTTATTTCCGAGCAAAGGAACTACTCATCCCATAAGCCAACGCACACCACTGAATAATATAGTCAAAGAGCCTCTTAAACATCCTCGGGCACATTTTCCTCCAAACATAATGATTTTTATATAGTGAATATACAGTTAGTAGCAGTAATTGTGTAATGATTGATATGACTCATACAGGTTGAATGCTACAGCAGCCTAGCTAAAGTGAAAGGATAATGTTAACATTACCAACCTCCCTGCAAAACTCACAACGACTTTGTAGGTCTTGTCTCTTCTCCCTCATGTTGGCCCTTACAAAACCCACAAGCTGACCCTCGGACACACTAAATTCAATAACGTGACCCAATTTAAAATGTTTTTTTACCCGTTTGGACACTTTTGTTCTCATCCTTGAAAAAGCCATCATGGCAGCCAATGAGATCATGATTGCACTGATATATCTAGTGTGCAGAAATGCAACACAGGTTTTATTTTCTTCGTTTTAGTATACATTGTACAGTAGATGACATAAATTCCACCAATCCGAGGCATCGCTATGGGATTGTGGGTAATGAAGTACTTATCCAAGACATCGCGAATAAAAGACATTTATCTCAAAAAAAGGTTGGTGCCCCATAAAGTTTTGGCGTTTATATGAGCATATACAATCGCTTATGTTGTAGCTAGTTTTGAAGCAACACTAGAGAACTTTTTGTACCTTAAAACAATGCTTCCAAAATCGTTTCAGTGTTTCATCAACTTATGACAGGGTGAACGGCACTTCTGCATTCGCTTTGCGGCTCTCTACTGGCTATAAGCGGGAAAGGTTCTCTAGTGTTTCTTTGAGTACCATCGATTTTATGGCTTATATTCCAATTGTCAATGGAGAAATTGCATTGTATGTTTACTTCCGGACAGTTGAGCTGTATTTAATTCCCAATTTCATTGTTTGTTTAGTAAAGTATGTAAAGACATTAAGACTAAGACTAAATTGTTTAATGGCTAAATTAATGACCTGTAACCTGCTTCCTTCACTAATAGTAATAAAGTCCTGACTGGAAAACGTAGTCTGCCTTCACAGGTCTGAAATGTACACCCACAGTATCCACGGACTACACAGAAACACATGCACAGCAAAGCTGAATCACACGTGTTTTTGAGATTACTGATAGAGACATGTCTACCGTACAAACACCACTTGAACTATGGAGAGAAATAGACACACACACACACACACACACACACACACACACACACACACACACACACACACACACACACAGGACACACAAATCCACTTCCCCCAGATTGATGGAGACTTATACAAGAACATGCATGCACACATACAGTACACACTAACCTCTAATCATACATGTGCATGCACTCACACACACATGCACATTCACATGCTCTCCTGTCATTTCATTCGCAGATTGCTGATGTAGCAGAACCAGCTCAACACAAAATTTTGAAGTGAATGTAACAACGCTTCACTGTCAGTGCTCGGAGAAGACACACCATGCTATTTAAAAACTGTCAGTGTTGCAGCTGGATTGCCATGCAAACAAAAAACAGCCATGAAATTAATTTTCAAATTGAAATTAAACTTTTACTGAATTAAATCAAAAGAAAGCCTCATGCAAACGGTACAACTAAACATAAATGTACGCAAGGTAAATGATCAGTTTTTTGTTTGTATTGTGCTACTCCATCATAACATGCAATACATGTGGTAACATCAATGTTTTACCCACACGCTGGGAGAATGAGATCAATATTTGATTGAATGACTATATAACCCCATAAGAACAGCTGTATTCAGTTTTAACCTCTCTATATGTGCATTATTGTACATATGTTTTAGCTTGGATCACTATGCGTGTATTTAAGATTTATATGGATTTATGTTATAAAAATGGGTCTGTTGATATAGTTTATTATATGTATAGTTATAAAACTTTGGTGTTCTCTTACTCACTGTTGGTCTCCATGCTCTCACATAGCTCGGTCTTCACCTCTCCGTTGGGCCGGTCTCCTCCCTTCTGGCTCAGTTTCCCCGACATGGCAGCAGCTGTCACAATCGCCTGCATCATCACGCATTCAGTTACAGAAATCCAACAATTGTTGGTGCAGCCTTCTTTGATTTTATGAATTGAATGGTGAATTGAATTAGCAGGGTACAAGTTCCGGTTTCATTCTTCAGTTTATGTAATTCTGCATAGTGTATTGTTAGATTTGTTATCCTCATTTTGTCAGCATCATTCATATTTATCATCAGTCAAAATATCAAATCAAATGGTTTGACATATATATATATTATTACGGAAATGTAACATTTGAGACTCAAGTGTTTTACTGCTCACCTTGAAGCTGCGTTTTCGTTTGGGTACGTTCTGCTCGGGGTGGAAGAGGATGATGTAGACTTTGGGCATGTAGAGCATCCCCAGAGACACAGAGGCAGACAGGCTGAGAGAGATGGTCAGGGTGGTAGTTTGGATATACATCTAGCAGAAGAGACACAGGGGAGCAGAAAGGAGAGGGAGTCATTTATCACATTTCAAGTTGTCAGAGAAAGTCTTTGTAATCATCCAGCTACATACTATGTCTGGTGAGGGAACAAGGAGAAAGAATTTATGGGAAGAGGGAAAGACAGGACTTAAAGGATGGTCTAACTAGAGCAGAATTAGCAGAACATTTGCGAAGTGACAGCTACAGTGACACACAGGCAGGTAGATCAAATGGTATATGAAATGATGGCACCAGGGAAGTTGTTTAATTGCCGTATGCTGCAGAGCTTATCTCTTTGTCTAAGAAAGTGAAATTATTTTTAGCAGTTTTTGGCAGGCTGAAGCACCGGTTTGGTGCGGTTTATTGCATTAGGTAAGTCGATAGTGACGGAAATCACACTTAATTGACTCTCAGATCTATTTTCCTGGAAGTTTGGATATCACCTGGCCTACATTAGAACCTACAGGAATATACAACTTTACTTTTCAGAGATTGATTTGTTGGTGGACGACAAACATCTGTGCATTTCTGTATGTATTTAGTTCACAGCAAGTTGAATGACTTCAGTCACATTGTCTGACAGACAGACACAGACAGACAGATACTGTCCTGTACAGTAGACTAGATGGCATTAATGAAAGGGTATAGTCAGTGGACTGAAGGACAGATATGGTGATGTTTATATGCACATAACTCCTTGTGGTTGCTGTTTTTAAAGAAGTCAAAGTACAATATGTACAGTATATCGTAATAATTTAACCTGCAGCATTAACACAATCAGAAGTAAGTTATTTGTAAGATTTGAAGAAAAACGGTCAAAGACATTTTGTCAAAACCAAAATTACAAACTTATGTTCAAATCAAACATCATTATGGTTCTGAATTTTATGTTACAGCAAACTTCTCGAGGAGTCATTAGTGTTAGTAGTCATTAGTAACAGGAATCCTTGCCCTTGAAGTTGGTAGATTTATACATCCAAGAAGATAAAAGTTTGTGTGAACTGTGTGAATTAGGGGAAGGTAAGAATGAATCCCATGTTCTTTTGTGTAGTCCTTATTATGATGAGTTAAGAACACCCATCTTCAATGAAATGTCTGCTCATCCTGGAATGTTCTGGTGTACTGATGGCAACCAAATGGAGTGGTTGTTTAGATTCTATGTATTTTAGTTGGCGACTTTTGTCTCTAAAGCATGGCAATAAAGTTTTAGTTGTTAAATTGATGTTGCTATTCTGGTATCTGGTCCCTTGCTATAAATAATGGTGTCTTGTAAGCTGTTTGGGCTGGGTGTACCTTTTTTGTGCATGGCACAATAATACAATTATTAATTAATTAATTCATTCATTGTACTATAGGCAGACTAAATTAGACTATGTATGACCGCATTAATTGTGCCAAGTAAGTTGAAGGGCAAATATAATGAAACAAGACAGTCAGGCAGACACACTTCAGAAGACTGAGCACGAGTCCTCAGGTCCTTAGTGAGTTTCAGAGAGTAGTTTGGAGGAGGAGAGACCTGACACAGATGAAAAGCTCTCAAGATATGTAGCTCATCAGGCGTGCACGTATAGAGAAGGAGACAAATAGAGGAGGGAGGGGTAAGATGGATGGATATATGGGAAAGAGTAGTAAAAGTGGAAAGACAAAGCCAGGAAGGGGAAGTAAAGAGAGACATGCAAAGAGAAGGAAGAGAGTGAAGTTATGAGATGGTGCAAGTGAGGAAAAGAGAAGACGAGAGTGACTCGTGGAGAGACAGATCAAGTGAAAATGAGAGTGAGAGAACTGAAAGGCTCCACATTGTCAAAAGGTGTGCAGACACACTGATTGAGGCAGTGCTGGTAACTATAGCCTGACCAGAACATAGAACAGAGAGAAAGCAAAGCTACTTTGGTAATTTTGCAGTGGTTCTACACTACGCACAGCCAGTTTTTGAAATCACAGTCGAGGTGTAGTTTTGCTTAGAGTACGGTTTGATCCACCACTGTTTGTGGTTTTATTTTCCTTCATGAACAAGCACTAGGACTGCACAATTAATAGCAATTTTATCAAAATTGCAATTTAATTTTATTCATAGTATAAATTCATAACAAGAGTTATCGCAAGACACTTTACAGATATAGTGTGTTCTAGACCTACTCTAATTATAATAAAGGACTCACAATTCTAGTAATTCCCCAAAGTGAAAGCATTTACTGCGATAGTGGTGAGGAAAAACTCCCTTTTAGGAAGAAACCTCAGACAGACCCAGGCAGGAGCCCCCATAGCATGGCACTGCAGGGGGCTCCAATATTTGTTAAAGCAAAATATGTAAATTTAATGTATTTATAAAGCGTTTTTCTAGTCTTAACGACTACTCAAACACTTTTACATCGTACAGGAACCATTCACATTTCACACACTATGGCCACCTGCTCCTCGGATAAACATTCACACACATTTACACTCTGACGCACAGCATTGGGGGGCAACTCTGTGTTGTTGTCCAAGGACACTTCGACATGGGACTGCAGGGCCAGGAATCAAATCACCAACCTTCCGATTGGCAGACAACCGCTCTACCACTGAGCTACAGCCACCCGACATGTGTCAACCTATTCTGAATTAAGTATTGCGGTGTTGCAGTGACGTCCCAGCCTACAAATCGTATGCAACAGAATCCAAATACCACATAATTGTTCCAATATCGTGAATTATATCACAATCGCAATATCAGTTAAAATAATCGTAATTAGATAGTTTCCTCATATCGTGCAGCCCTAACAAGAACAAATTTCTGTAACGTCATCTGGTACATTTGTGACATACAGTATAGATAATCCATCCATCTTTTGTGGATATTATATATATATATATATATATATATATATATATATATATATATATATATATATATATATATATATATGGTATTGGGTTGCGGGGGGAGCAGCTCCAGCAGGGGACCGCAAACTTCCCTTTCCTGAGCCACATTAAACAGCTTCAACTGGGGGATCCCGAGGCGTACCTTGGGGTCTTGTTCGCAAGTGAGGGGACAATAGAGTGGGACTGTAGATAATCGAAAAAGTGAAAATATATGCTTCACATTAGTCAGCAATAGAATCTCAATAGAAACTACCTGACATCACCACAAATCAGTTATCAATAACATGTATGGTAGCTGCATATGGATAAATAGATACATCAAATACCAACTTGATAACTGCAACTATAGAAACATGGGGTGCTATGTAGCATTCCTGGGGGCTAAATAATACCAATAATACTCAGTGGGTGAGGTAGGGACAAAATTATCAGTCAATGTGTGCCAATTTAAATTTTTAAATTTGGTAATTTAATTCAAAATTCATTGTTGGCTGTAAATATGCCTCTAGAATAGGTTTCATTTTGAGAACACATTAGGCCATTTGTGAAAAAATGGAAATTGGAAGGGCCATTACACAAATAAATTGGATATGACCTCAGGATTCTCAATCACAAGAAGCAGCCATGAGCTGGCCTGGTATGATTTTCTTTAACTAGACTATTATGTTCTCCAAATTAAGTAAGAAATATTTGAAAATTATGTCTGCAGTAACACATCCTTTAGTCCTCAACAAAACCTGACCAGACCTCTCAACTCTGACCTCAAAAAGAACTCATCAGCAAAAGGGATTTAAATCTAAATTACTTTTTGAAATAGAGGAAAATACTCTCTTGCTGCTTAAATTATAAGCTGACTGTGTAATGATGGGCACACAGGCGTCTAACAGCCATCTACATTAGGTGCCCAATATGATGACTAAATCCAAGTGTTAACTCTTAAACAGGTTTTTAAAAAAATTCTTAATAAAAGGAAGATGAACACAAGTTGGTAACATTGGCAGTAGCCAAAGGTAAAGGGGAGTGCACCACCAATAAACTGGAGGCAAATTCTCCACAAACAAACACACACACACACACACACACACACACACACACACACACACACACACACACACTACTATGCTTGATGAACCAAGGCACTGACATTTCTAAGTATACTGTATAGGCGTGTTGCACTAAATAAATATAGGCCTTTCATTCAAATAAAAGGGTATGCAGACCATCCTGAATTCACACAAACGGTATGTGTAAGCTTTACAAATTACTCACATAATCACACTGTTTTTTCTTCCCTGGATGACATGGCAGTGATGGCCAGGGGTTAAGAGCTCTGCCTGCAGCTCCCCTGCAGGCTCTGACAGCAGTTTACACTCCACTGCTGACTTTCACCTCAACCACAAGATCGTACACAAACACACATACGTACATGCACACAAAACAACGCTCTAACATAGGACTGAATTTTGCAGTTGTTTGAAACAGTTGTTTAACCAGAAGAAAAAAAAAACGTGAGAGAGATGCAAGAGGGAATTTGTGGGCTAATTTATTACTTTGCCACGTTGTTTCTTTTTCATATTTCCTGTCAACAAATTGCACTCAATTGAATTGTGCTGGTATAAGGATCAGTGAGTGGCTGTATCAGAGAGGAACAGATGGAAAGTGTTTTCAGTAAGAGAGAGACAGGAAAGAAACTGAGATAGTGAAGAAAAAGAGAGTCAAAGAAGAGCAAAAATTGAATAACATGAAAATGTGAGGAAAAGAGAGAATCCCTTAAGCAGTGAACTTGCTCTTATCAAAACAGCAGCAAGGGAGCTGATAGCCGCTTCCATTACATTTAGCCTTTGGTCCAAAGCTGTGGCTTCCAGCTGTTATTTACACAAAGATACACATACATACACACACTGAAGACTGAACTGTCCTCATCCACCTTGCTGTCCTCAGCTGATATCGGCTGAAAACGTGTGCATCAGGAGAGCGCTCTATTATCCCAAAATTCACACTCAAAAAGTAGACGATTAGCTACAGATGGCTGCATACAGTGTGTTCCCTTAAGGTTTAAAACATTTACAGATGAAGACTCTCTGGACAGTGATAGGAGGAGATTCAGAAAGAGGAAAAGAGGGGTAGAGTGATGGCCAATGTGTTTTTGACACCTGAGAGAGAGATAAGGGATAGGAGAAAGAGGATGAAGAGAAAAAATCCAAACAGGAGTAGAATGAATACTAGATTCTGTGGACAAATACTTGACTTAGTGTTGCACTTACTTTCCTTAGGTTAAAGAATGTGATGCTTTTGTTAAATTGTGGGTCAGATACTGCCCAAGTTGACTTGCAGTAGCTATGCTGATAATGCAGGAGTGTTTTTATTCTTCTCTAGGGTACTCATTTTATTTAGTGTTGAAAAGAAAACTGCTCAGTTAAGAATTTTCGTCTACCGGACATCTTGTTATTTTCCAATTAGTGCTTAAAGGATAGGTCCACTGTTGTTCAGCCCAGACTTTATTACAATGTTGATTACTATCATTTATAACCGCTGACTGCTGCACAACCTCACTGATAACTGCCGGAAAAAAAACGTATCTCATATTATAATCATCATATAATAATAATTGTGTGTATCACAATCACTAAAGGAGTGTTGGTCTCCTCAGACCCAGTAGGCCACACACAACTGAATCTTCCCAGTCAAATAGGGTTTGCTTTTAATCTGCATATAGTTTGAGCAATAGGCGAAATTAACAATAATTTAAACAATAATCAAAACAATCCAGTGCAACCCACCCAAGAAAACTCTTTTAAATTCTTTTACATAAATAAAGACATTTGCACTATTATTTGAATGCAGAAAAAGCAAAAAATGTTGCAGCAAAATTTACCAGAATGCAGACAATGAAGTGTTTGATATGCTTAAAATTTAAATTTGGCTCAAAAGTGGAGATCTCACCACCATGAGCTGCAGCGCATATAGCTATAGTTGAAGCCGCTTAGACAGAGTTGGCTGTTTTGGTTGGTTGCCAGTGCAACAGCAGGATGCGGTGGATGAGCTGAACATTGTCAGGTTCATGCTTGGACAGATGAGGAAAAGAAGTATTTAGGTGTCAATGAGGTGGAAGCCTCTTAAGTCATCAAATCTGTTGGAAGTTACTCTGACTGTTCAAGTCCTGATCATCTCTGAACTACCAAATGCCCAAACCAGTTACAAAAGTAGACAGGGTATTTGTCTGGTATATTTGGCTAGATCAATTGGTATGTTATGATAAGTTTCCAAAAATCAATCATAACTTATGCTATTGTTTGTCATCAAATCCAGGACAATGGAGACAGAACAATATGAGCAGGAAGAATACATTCTAACACATGAAATGCAAATTGTCTGAGAGGGGAGATATTTAGAGGCACCAAGACTGTATCTGACCTGAGTCTGTTGGTGGAATATGTCTGATTGGAAGTCCTGGTTACTCCAGTAGATGTGTTATGTTAGGAGTTTTGTAGTCCTTTACTAAGTCCTTTTCAAACTTGCATCCTGCCGCTATTTTTTATTCACGGCATAGAGGTGGATGTGTGACGTCAGTTTTGTAGATGAGGCAACGAGGAGAAAGCAGGACTTATGGGCCTGAAGTTAATAAATTTTCCACAGTGCAATATGAACGCCATCTGTTCTGGCAGCAAACATTGTCATTTAATTGAAGTGGCTAATGCTGAATAGCTGTAAAAGAATGTTATTCTGGGGAGACATAGCTGACCCTAAGAGACAAACAGCTTGAGGTAGGCCAGCCATCAATGAGTTAAGTTTAGAGACGCTGTCTTCTCTTCACAGAAGAGAGCTGAGGCATGACAGCTAACATTGAACGCTATTCTTGGTTGGCTTGGCTGTGCTATAAATGACACTGTGATATAGAAAGTACAGCTTATAAACACTACATCATAAGCCAATTAACTAAATTAGGCCCATCTGCTGCAGACTACAGAGAAGGGAGAGGCGCATGACATGTACACATTAAACTGAGTCCTAAAACATATGTTGTTAAAATGAAGAATGGCATTTTTTTCTCTGCACATTATGTGGCCTCCTCTCTTCCTCAAATAAAAGGGTGTTATGCGCATTTAACCAACACAAATTAGCTTTCAGAGCATCTATAGTTCCTGTCAAAAAATGGTGGACAGTGGTGTAATGATGTAGTTTAATCATTGCTTTTGAAATGACGTTATTGATTTATGCAGCAAAATGTACTTGAAGCTGTCTGAATAGTTGCATGTCCACTCACAGATGACCATGCCATCATATAAATATGAATCAGATTATGCATGGCTTATAAGAATACACAAACATTGAGTCAACAACGGTTAGGTAAGGTTTCATGAGATGCTTGTGGTTTTCCATCCAAAGCTACAGCAAAAGCTACTGATGCCCATATGTTTACAGTAATTCAAATCATGCACGCACACACTGCTTGATGAACCAAGGCATTGACATTTCTAAGTCATTACACTGCTTGTCTGATTATTGCAACTCGTTTTATGTACCACGGAGCGAGTAAAAGGGTGGTGAAATCAAAGAGCTCCGGCCTGCAACTTGGCCAACATAGCCATCAGCAGAGAAAGGGGCAGATAGAAAGATACAAAAAGAAAGGAAGAGAGACACAGATGGTGTGAATATGAAAGACATATGAGTAAGTGTGACAGAGAATTACCAAGAGAAAGTAAGACAGGAAGCCGGAAAACAGGATGTTTGGGTAAACTAATCATCGGGTGACAGGAAGTGGAGGTTGACAAGAGATGGAGAGAAACACAAAGTGATGACAAAACAGTGCAGAAGGGCAGTGACTGAACTCCTCATGCTGTTTTGAAACGTTTTTGTTGGGTGTTGTCAGGTGGCTGAGTAGATGCCTGTTGTTACTTAAAAACTGCTGTGCACAGTGTGGCATTTGTGATAAAGTTTTAAAGCACAATTACATGTAGAAGCATTTCATTATTGATCCAAGTGTTGATATATTACAGTAATACCTCACTGGGAATCCAGTAACCTGAAACCTTTTTTCACACAACCTTTGTACTGCTGTTCTAGTTAATAGACAGGGACATGTCTTATATTACAGCGAAAGAACCTGATAAAATATTTTTTGCCAGGCGTTAGGATTGATTGGGGAAAATTGATTGGAATTTAATAGTGGAATCTGCCTTTCACTTGGACACTGTGGCACCGAATAGCTGTGCATCTGCATTAACATTTTGCTGTTGTTTTATGTCACTCCGCTCTTTTTTTGTCTCCCTGCTCTCATTTGAAAGAAATGACTTGCTGGCTGCTTTGTTTAATGTCCGAGTCAGTGAATGGTCAGAATGAGAAAAAAAAGAGCTTGGGAATAAGAAAAAATAGAGGGGCTGAGAAAGCATTGTGCATGACATCTTTCATTCCCAAAGATGCCTTGCATCTTTCAATTGCTCAATCCTTTGCTTGTAATCTCCCCTCATCTCTACCCTTACTATCTCTAATGAGTGGTTGGCGCTCTGCACTGCACTCCAAACTACCCTGTATGTCTTTCTGAAATGTTTTCCGGTCCTCACCAGTCCTTTTAAATATCTTTCTCTTTTGCTGCCTCTTACTCTTTTCAAACTTTTTCTGATTTCACCTTTTTTGCTTTACCAACCTCCTTTTTCGGTTCATCTATTGTCTCTCGATTCATTTTTTCTTTCCCTCCATCTCAGCTCTGCTCATTTAACCCTTGTGTTGTCTTCCCATCCACCATGAACTTGTTATCCTTTAAAAATGAAAATTAATTCCCGTCCCCCAACTTTTTTCAATGCTTTTATAAATTCATAGTCAATAAACCTAATGTACTGTATATGATATTATACCTACGTTTTGAAAAAACTATAAAAAATTTTTACCGTCTCTGCTTGTTGAGAATGAGTTAAGGTAAATGTCCTCGTGAGCGAACCTTCAAAAGTGCAAAGTGACTTTAAAGGCAGCCGGAGGGTCCTAAAGTAACTTCACAGTGCAATTTAGTGTCAAAACCTGCTGTGTCTCTGTGTGTCCAACTTGTACCTCCTGTTTCAGTGCACTCACACCATGGGACCACTCATCATTTTAATCACCTGAGCCATGGGAGGGTGAGGAGAGTTTATTTTTATTTATTTATTTCATTCATTAAATAGAAATGGGAGCATGACCAAACCAGTTCCTACTGCTTTTGATTGTGATCATATTTTTTTGATTTTCTAAACTTCCAAGTGCTTGTTATTACAACTATTTCAGTAAAACAGGGAATAAATAAATTAAAAGCTAACTTTGGCCAATATGTTTTATTGTCAAAAATCCACAACTATTTAAGGACTGTAACTTGGATTCATAATACATAGTGTGTGTGTAATATATATACTGTATATATATATATATATATATATATATATATATATATATATATACCAACATTTGTCACTGCAACATTTTGCAGTGTCAAGTTCAACTTTAAGTTCAAGCCATTCCTTTTGATTTAGTCAATTAGTTTATAGTTTAATTTCCCTAGTGTTCTTCTCCTGACCAACCTTCAATATGCAGTAAAGTGTAGCAGCACTCATAAGCTGCTTAGCAACACAGCGCCAAACAAAAAACTGAAGTCTTTGCATTTAGTCACATCAGTTTTACAATTAAGGTCTTAGTGATTACTTTCCTCTGAAAATCCTGAGATAAGATATATAAAATAAAATAAAATAGTTGTGTCTTCCATAAACGATAGCACAGAAGAAAGTGTAATAACTTGAGCACTTCTTTCGGTTGATAATTGTGTTCAAGATATCGCACTGCAAGTATGCAATATATTAAACCCATTTATCCAATTATCCATAGGCTGAGTAAAAACTTTCTTTACATGGAGTCCAGCTACTTCCAACAGATGCTGGACCAAAATAACCTAAAAAACATCAGTTCATGGCCACAGTGGAAAGTAACAAAGTTACACAAATTACAGGAAGTGTTTAATTCAAAGCACCAACTGTGACAGTTGAGAAGGGTAACCTGTTTTCTTTTTGAAAGATCAGAGGAGTAGGTGCTTTTCTTCAATTCTCATACATGAAAAAGTTACTTTTGTAGCTTTTAAGTCTCTTTCTCAATATGATTTTTACCTAGAGCTTGTTAATTCCCCAAGTTGCACTGCTCCACACAGCCATCACAAATATTTTTTCAACATGGTGCTGTGATAAAAACCTCCTGTGCTCTGACACAGGACTCTGTGGCACAATGTCAATGTGTAGTATCATTTTTTATTTTTTTCTGTATTACACTTGTACACTGTATTTATCAATGGGATTTGAAGAGTTTTATCTGTTTTCCTATTTTTTATATTTGTATTGTTGACTGTAATCTTCTTATTGTTGTTTTTTAGGTAAACAATTTTAAGATCTGTCCAGGGACAACGGATGAATAATAGCCTTTTGGCTTATTATAGTGCATTTACAGCACTGTTAATTAATGTACATTGTTCCTGTCAAATAAATTAATAAAATAAAAATAAAAAATATTTAAACTTTCTGTCAGTGCAGCTTAATTGGGCCCAAGCGTGGTCACTGTCCTCCAAAAGTGCCTACAAAACAGCACTTAGAGACATTTGTTTCCCCTCCATCTAATACATACTGGTCCAAGGGCAGTATGAGTGTCATATTAGAGTGGACAGGGTATTTCTTTAAAAAAAAAAGAAATGTTACAACGGTGTTTGCTCTGCAACAGCTTGTTACCTTGTTGACTTGCACATCTGTATGAGCATCGATCAGTCTCAAGTCAAACACATTTTGAGTTGTGCATAAAGGTTTCAAAAAGGTTGTGAATCCTGTGAGGGTGACCCTGTTGCAATATCTAAAAATCCCCAGCTAGGTCTAACATGGAGGATCATGAGCCAGCAGAGTGCTTCCAAAGCTTCCATGAACATGTAAAACAGAACTAAAATGATGTTATATGTTCCTGTTTCTATGACTTGACATTATGCAATCTCGACCAAAATTGAGCTACAAATTATATAAAACGCTTTACCGCAGTCCTCATCGCACTAGTTCCCAAACCTCTTCTGTTATTCTAATGAAACAAATAAAAAATGAATAAATAAAAATCAAGTTAATAAAATCATTACAACTTTTTTTGGTAACTTTATTCAAAGGAACACATTAGTGGTTCCATATTTCAATTATTGCTTGGTTCAAAAGAGTCCTGTTTGGTAAAGGAAATGTCACCCCCTCAAAAAGCCAACATATTGTTGCCATAATAGTTTCCTGATGGTGCACAGATTACTTTTCCAAGAAATAGTGTATTTGTGTAGCGCCGGCTAATTATTGCTTATGTGATAACTGACCCATGCAATGTTAATAGATAATCTGCAGCCAACAGAGTCAATATCGGTCAATCTTTTCTTGACTAGAGAGTGATACAATGTCGTCAACATTGACTTTAATACACATAAGAATAAAACAAAAAATATCACATAAAAAATACTAATATCATGCTCTTTTATCCATTGGTTTAAATGGTGCACAACACTTAATGAGGGACAACAGTCAAATCCTCTAGCAACATGAAAGTAATACATTTGGAAGCACGAACTGAAATAACACTTTGTTAACCAGGCTAATTATTTCTGATCCCAAATGCTTGCTGACACTTGAGTCTGACACAGCTTCAAAATCCCCAAGCCAAGTATTTCCTCATCCATTGGCAACGAGATGCCAGGTTATTGCATCTGCACAGCAACAGCTTGTGAGGCAACAAACTCTGAATTTATGTCAGGATCAGCAGGATGAGCAATGCAGCACTAATGAAACTAAATTATTATTACTGTGGTTAATATGGAATGATTTCTTTTTTTAAATTTGTGTTGGTTTGCTTCACATACTTTACAGTTTGTTCTGTTAAATTGATGGATTAGAATGTAAAAACTGTACATCTTCAAAAGTAAAATAGCACTAAAAAGACTGCCAACAAAACTATTTAATCAGCTGCAGTATCCTGGTGAAGTATTTTATCATCTTCATATTATTTTTTGTTATGCAGGGTGTCTCTTTATAGTTTAACATTTGCCAGAATGAAGAAATGGCTGTTTGTTATTTTAGTGTTGTTACATAGATGTAAGGTTAATGAAGATGACTTGCATTGGGAATTTGTGCACAACTTTGAATTTATACTGTTCTTTGTCTATCTTTGTTGCTCCCTTGAGGAGAGGTTCTGAGGGTATGTGTGCATGCATGTAAGTGTACTTAAAAGTATGTATTTGCGAAAAACATGGGTGTGTGTATGCATACATTGTGTGTGTGTGTGTGTGTGTGCCAGTGTCTCTGTGAGAGGTCCCCCTTGGGTGTCCCCACATCCTTCAACATCTCACTGTTTGATGTCAGGATCTGACACTTGCTGTCTATCTCGCCTCCATTTTCATTCAAACGACCAAATCCCACCAGAACCCTGCAAAACATTGCAGAATCCATTCCTTCAAAACTGAATTAAAGAGCCCCCCACACCCCGCCTGTTTCATATAATGACCCCCAAGGATTGGTAAATTCTGTCAGGATAAAGACGACATGACATCTAAATCCAGCAGACGAAAGAAACGTCAGAAGAGACTGCAGTCTGTCCATTTGTGGCTACTGTAGGAGTTATAAAAGTTTCCTGGTATTTTACCTTGCCTGCAAAAATAAAGCTTTTTTTTTCAATTCATACCGAGAAAGTTGCAGTGCATTTTGAGTTCAACCTTTTCTTCCCTCCCTAACCTTAACCAAAGATAGTATAATCACAAAAACACGTAATCTGCATTTCAGATGTGGGACTTACGTTGCACAGCTCATACAGTCCCTTCTATTATGTCTTATTAATAAGCCTTGTGCCTCAGTACTAGTACTCACATGATGAAAGAAGCAACCGACTGCTCTAATTTATGGTCCACTTTTCCCTCAAGCATCCCATACATACTGTTTCTATTTAAATGTTCACACTGGTTTCAATAATACTGTCTGTCGGTGATGTTGTATTCAAAGCTGTGCATTTATAAATGTGATAAGAGGATTTATATAGTGCCACCATCACTTTTGTGATCACAATTATTACTCAACAGAAATGTAACCAATCACAACATTTTCAACAGCTTGCAACGGTGTTTAATTCCCATAAAATGCCCCACAAAATGGTTAAATTGAAAGAATTAGAATTAAAGTAAAGTACATTTTACAAATCATCAAATCTGTCCTGCTTTGGGAGCGGTGTTCTGCCTCACCCTGATTGTTTAATTCAGGGCAATTTGCCTCTTTAGGATAAATCCTTACTGACTGTGTATGCAGACTAAAGTCTATTAACTATAGTATTTGACTGAGTCTGCTATATTAATTAAATGTTAAAAATACTATAGACACAGCTCAAGTAATTTAAATACTGAATAAAGGTTTGTTTTACTTTGTACTTCACGTTTATTGGGAATTCCATATCTCTTAACTAACTTTTGGGAAAAGTTCATAAGTTATTCAATTAACTGGCAATTGTGTCTATTTTCCATATTATTAAATACGTCTAGCTTTTTTTTTAATATAGTAGATACGGTAATGTGGAATGTTGAAAACAGTGTCAGTCATACTGTACTGTATTATAGTGAATGCAAACAATGTTTGAGTGAATGTTGTGTTTAACTATCTAGGTTTATATATTGTACGTTCTAGACACTCATACAATCTGCAGCTGAATCATCCACTGGCCAGTCATAGTGCACATGAAAAAAAAAAACTGAGTCTTACAATAAACCCTGCAATGAGATCTTTCTAAGGCCCCTGTAGCATCATGTCTAGGACAGCTGTGTGTGTCCTGTATGTGTGTGTGACAGTCGGTTGTGCTGTTTATGACCTGAGTTTTGGCCATCTGTCCAATTCTTAAACAATTTATACATTTCTCTGATTCCCTTTTTCATCTTCAAAATGCTTTATTCCTCTTTGTATTACCTTCAGTTCTCAATTTTACTCTTCATATTTGATCTACATTTATCTCTCTCTCTAATATTAGCATGTCTCTCTTCCTCTGTATTAGCATTGGATGGTTGTGTAAATCCCAACCTCACTTGACTCTCCCTGTCTGCTAACTTTGCACTCCCACACTCTGATTCAATGTCCTTTGCTGCCGTTTTGCCTTGAATGTTAACTCTTGCTGACTCCTTTTCTTTTCCTCTAACTCCCTTTTCCTATATTCATCCTCCATCCCTATTTTTATTTTTGTTGCCATCCTTTCAGCCCCCTCTCTCATCGTCCCGCTTTTATATGGCCTCCCTGTCTCTCTCATCCTCTTTTTCTTTCAAACTCCTCAGATTGCTGCTATAGATTAATAGCAGACGGTTACTCTCGCTGAGGATCTGGGCAGTCACTGGTTCTCCACCGAGACCACAGTTGTGGCCATAAATCTGTCAGAGGATCGTGAGCAGCGACACTGTGTATGTGTGTGTGTGCTGTGAGGGGCAGCAATGGATGTGTGTGGCAGATGCCGCAGATTGTCTGTGTTCTTTATATACACCTGAGGACCAAACGCAATCACAGGGAGAAAAAAAATTAGAAACGTTGCTCAAAGTGAGGCTATTTGCCATTTTTCACTTCTTAAAGGGGCTACTGAGGTTAGGACACTTGGGTCTTGCTTTGGTCTAAGGCAGGGGTCTGCAACCCAAAATGTTGAAAGAGCCATACTGGACCAAAAAAAACAAAAAACAAATATGTCTGGAGCCGCAAAAAATAAAAGCCTTTTAGAAGCCTTATATTGAAGGCAACACATGCTGTATGTATCTATAGTAGCTATATTAGCCTACTATCGAAATGACTAAGTTAACTACAAATACATAATGAGCCTTCATGATTAAATGTTTATTTTTCCTGCAGTGCATCCTGTAGAGAATGACGCACCACGTGACTACTCTGTTGTGCGATGCCGCCTCAAGTTTAACTTAATTACAATATTAATTAATTGCTTTGATGAAATTAAAGAAATGCAATAAAGAAATCAGATTTTTGATGTTGTTTTTATTTTGAGGATTCGAAAAAACAACAACAAAACGGAACGTACATAACGTGCCGCTTATCTGGGCAACAGAGTGCAATAAAACGCAGCCTACATTTTTAAAAATAAAACATCAGCCTTTTGAAAAGGTAAAGTATATAAAATCTAATTAATACAGTTCAAGTTTGACGTCTGTGCAAATGCCAAGCAAGTCAGTGCAAGAGTAAAACGAAGCAGCACCCTCTTCTCTTTTGACACGCAACCAACGCAGCTATGCTCGGACCTGAGCAACAAAACACAATAATATCCCTAAGTGTCATTCCAAATATATACTGACAAAAATCAGATATCACTTTATAAAAACAGCCACTGTGTTACTAAAAATGTGCCTATGACAGGATTGTGTTCTTACCCGTTTAATGCAACTTCTGTTTTCGGACATCACTGGTCAGCATCTCGACATCGGGCATGTAAACTTTAATCTTGACGCAGGACTGCAAGCTCTCATCTGTGATTTTTTGTATTATCTTGGTTTTGTTTTTGAAGTCTGCAAATAGGTGTTCTGATATGTTGATAAATGACTCCTTCATGTAGTCACCATCTGTGAACGGTTTGCCACGTTTTATTATCTCCCGGGTTGCAACAAAACTTGCAGCAGTAGTGGAGTTTGGAGATGCAATCCACTTCTTAAATCTATTTTTGCGCTCCTCTAATTTCTCCAGAAGTAATGCAATCGCAATTTTTCTCTCACTCCCAACTGGGTACTCGGCTGCAAATGTAGCATGCCTTCCCTGAAAATGTCTTTCCACATTGCTCTTTTTGTTATTTGACAACTTCTCGCTACAGAGCAAACATTCAGGCAAATGATTCGGTCCAAAAACGTTGAATCCTCTGTTCTCCCCAGTTATTTTTCTCTTTTTCCCTTTGGGATCCATGGCCCATCACACAGCCGCCAGTTTGTTTACAACAGCCACCTGCCTGGCATCCCGCCTTACTGATAGAAACGTGTGTCGCAGGCTGTGACGTAAATCTTCTTTGACAGAAATGTTGAAATTTAATATTTATTCTACACATTTTTACAGCATTGAAATACGTTAATAATGTTTGTGTCATGTTTGTTTTCCTACAGAAACCATATTAAAACAAAAAATATATTTCTCACCCCCATCTTTTTCCATTTTCAAACATTTTTTTAAAAAGCTTCAGGGAGCCACTAGGGCGGCGCTAAAGAGCCGCATGTGGCTCTAGAGCCGCGGGTTTGCCGACCCCGGGTGTAAGGTAAGACAGCAGTGCGTGTGTGAGAGAGAGAGAGAGAGAGAGAGAGAGAGAGAGAGAGAGAGAGAGAGATGGCGGACCTGAATGTGCAGATTCATTTTGTTCAGAAACTGCAGAATTCAGTCTGAAATCCAAGCTGGGTTTAGGCTGTACTGCACGGCGCTTTGTTTCACTCTATACCTACTAATGTAGACCAAGGTGATCATAGTGATGTCTAGTGATGGCAATTTCTTTTGGATGGACAAGAACAACGATTTGCAAATCAAGACAGGTGCATGATCTATCATCTCTCAGCAGCTCCTTCATGGGTATACAAGCATAACTAGCAAAAAAAAAATATATATATATATATATATATACGTACATCTGTGCAAGCAACTGGTGCACACATAATGACATAATACCATTAATACACATGCTGTGGAAAAAAGACTCAGACACACCCTTGTATACATGCATTAAACACATTGTAGCAGCAGTGTGGTTGATTCTTCCCTCTGTTGGAAGCAGCAGATAACAAGCCAACACAATTTAAGACATCTGGAGAACAGGAGAGGTGGCTCACAGGGAGAAAGAAAGACAAGAAAGAAGATACAAGAAAGATGGTCTGCTGTCCATGGTGTCAGGCAAAGTAATGATGATGCAGACACAGAGAGAGATCACTGGAAAGAGGATGTACCCTGTGGTTAGGGCTTTACAACAAGCAAAGAGAGGAAGAGGGAAGCGCACGCACGCACGCACGCACGCACGCACACACATATTCCCATGTCTGCAGGGTGCAGCAATAGCTGTTTGGAGCCAGCAGCCTCTGCATGGTAGCATGACCTATTTCAAAACAATACTTCCCTTGTTGGTGATGGTTAAGACTCCCTGTCTCCCGCTTTCTGGTTTTATCTCTCACATTCTTATTCCATGTCTCACTGTCTCCCTGCATCTCCCCATCTCTCGCTGAAACTTTCCCTTTCAATTCTCATCTCTCCCTCTCTTTGCGTTTCTCCTTCCCTCTTCCTCCAGCAGCTTTGATTCAGAGCTGTGTTGCGTATGCAGAGGAGTGTGAGGTAAAGGACGTGAGGGGAGGAATGAGAGGAAGGGTGTTAAGAAAGAGAGAAAGCAGAAACACAAGGAGCATATGAGAAGAGGTTGTGGTAGGGATTGAATACCTGTAGACAAGTACATGAGAGGGAACGAGTGGCAGTGAGTGGTGAGGACAGAAAAAGATGATGTGGCATAATTTCATTCTGCATTTGTCAACAATTGATGAACAACATAAAGTAATTCTAAATATACACATACCAAGACAGATTTGAGCACAGACTGTAAGAGGCTCTATAGGCTTCCTGACTACTGTGCAGCTCTCACTGTACCACACAGAAAGATCCAGTCAATAAAGATTTTCACAAAAAAACAAGGGGGATCAGATCTCTGCTGAGAGGAAAACTGGACTTGGGTATGACAGCACATGCCACAAATCTAAAAAATACGATATTGGTGAAATGGCTATGGACAAAACACTCAATGAACACCAGAAACAGACAACACTGACTGGGAAAGAGTAAACGCTCATTTACAAGGAGTCTTCTGTTTTAATCAATCTTGATTGATGCTTCATTATTTTTATGCTTGAAGTCTATTTTCTTTTACACACATAACTACAAATATTTTAGGGCTGCATGATGATGACCAAAATGAAAATCACAATTATTTTGATTAAAATTGAGATCACGATTAATTATCACAATTATTTGTTAGGCACATAGGCTATTTATAACAGCTTTTACATCCATATTGTGCTACATTCCTCTTATGTTAAAGTTGCATGTTGTACATACATATAGCTGCAACACATGTAAATGAAAATTATCTGAAATAAATAGCCTAGGATATATTTAAAAAAAAAAAAAGTATCTCTGAGAAAGCTCCTTTGCTTGTTTTCAACAATAACTGATTAAAAGAGCAAGCGGTGGGGTGGTACGATGGACGCTACTCACAGACTGACGGCTGACTCATTATGAATGGGTCCAGCAGGCTCCGTCTCACACGATATTACTCTACGAACTGAAGTTAGTTGCATTCAATAACTTCTGTGTTTTTCACTGTGACCGCCGCGATAGAGTTAACAGCAGAAACACTGGTACAAATACAGGTTTGCCTCTCATTCTTAACAATATACAGCTGTGTTAATAACAATTAAAACTGTGGACAAATGTCAGAAGTGTGGACCGGCGCTGTCGCCGCTGTCTCTCCATGTTGCCGGGAAGCTGTGTGTGAGAATGGGGGCGGGGCTGCACGGAGAGTAAGAGGAGAGATCCATACACAGGCACGGCTTTACAGAAGAAATGGGTCATGTAACGCAACATTAAACCATATCAATATAAACAACATTGCTTCGTTTGTGGAGAGGCAGCGGATGCGAGGACATTAGGTGCACCGGTGTGACCTAAAAAAAATAATAGTCGCACCCTAGAGCCCTGTGAGCTAACAGGCACTAGCACTGGTCACCGCTGTTGTCTGAAAAACAACACAAGAATTTTCCTCTTGTTACTCTATCCTCTCTGACTGTCTACATCTACAAACTAAGCTGCGCGGTGCAGGGAACAACTCTGACTGGCACATGATCAGACAGTGGTTTACGGAGCGGTAGATGGGCTTTGCAAAAAACCCCGGAGTGCTCTATGAACGGAATGGTGCATTTAAAATATTGCTTGATTACGCAAATTTGATCGTGGGAAGCCAAAATCGTGATCGTGATTAAAATTTGATGAATTGGGCAGCCCTAAGATATTGTGTAAGGCTCTGAGCATTGCCAAATGCTGATTACCTAAACAACACTGTGCCTAAACACTTCTTGTGTAGATACTGATTGAGGGCAGACTGTTCTTGACATTATGAACGACAGAAGTTACCCTATCAAGAAGTGCCAAATCACACCTGGTGGATTGAATGGCATGTAGAGGATCTAAGCCCTCATACAATTGGCATTTAAAATGTTGTCACATGCCACTATGCAAGCCACTGTTTCAACAGGCGCCTTCTCATAAGCCCCAATGCCAATAACAGATCAACAGCTAGCATGAGCATCTTAAGTAGCTGTACATTTATCATGCAAAGTATCTCAGAGTGATCATCAGTAAGTGTGTTGCAGTATAGTGGAGTATTGATCGTAGACAAAGACTGACAATACTGAAGAATGATTAGGCAGAGCATTATGGCCTTTTGATGACAAAGTTAACCATAATGTGAGTCATGTTGTCATCTAACCTCCAACCTCCATCCCCCTTTGCCCAATCAGAAACCAAACCTATGCCCTTCATAGAGTTCTCCTCATTAAAGCCCCATCAGCGAGTCCCATCATCACCTGTTTATTCCTTCGACTCGTCTCTCTCCTCCCTCTCTTTTGCTCTCTCTGTTAGCCAGCCAGCTGCCAAACACTCCAGAGGATATTCCAATTAGAAACAACATACACAGATGCACAAATGTGCACTGGTGGATATTCCAATTAAATACAACACACCAGCGTCAATGCACGAGAAGTCGCTGGTGGACATTCTAATTAGCCAAATTAACATGGCACAAACGCCGGCATCAGCACATCCGATAACATACACCTACGCATGCATGCATACATGCACACACAGATATGAAGCTTAGCATAAATTAAGCCAGGAAGACTATCAACAAACTGTTATGTTACTTACTTACTCATTCTTCTCTTCAAACTATATGCATAGTATGCATATTGTTTGTATGCACATGAAAACACCCTAAAGGTACCATGACTCACCGGCATCATCAACTCACACAACATACAACCTAAAGATAGAAAAGCTTCCAGCTGTCATACAGTCACTTGTTTGAAACCCATGACTAGATTAAACCTGGCTGGGGAAAGTGAATCAGTAATGTTGTCTTTATTGGCTTATAATTGTAATTAAACCCACTGGATCATATTTGCGTAAACGTGAGTTAAAAAAAATAAATTAAAAAACTTTACTGAGTCACCTAAAACTTTACTCCAAAACTCACTGGCATCTTTTGGAGAAATAAATGAGAGTGAGCAAAGAAAAGACAGTATGAAACAACCAGCAAGAGTATGATTTCCCTGATGTGTGATTAAACTGGATCACTTTGATGTCAGCTTTTTGCCATGCGACAGAGGCAGGCACTCGCCTTGAAAGGAAAATGGGCTGAGACGCAAGAAAATGGAGAAATGAAAATTGCCTGACTGACACAACAAAATAGGGAGAGACTATAAGAGTCTTCTCTTCATTGGGGAAGGCCTTGAACCTTCAGCGGACATAAAGGTAGTCAGCATTTATGTAGGATGATACAATTGGACTGACATTTGAGAGTGTGTAGATGGACTCTTTCAAGGACACATTTTGCTTTGGAATTGTACATTGCCTTGATTGATTTCCTTCCTAAAAAGCTTAAGGTGTGTGGTGACATTTGTATCTCTACAGTGTATGTGTGTGTTTATGTGCACATAATGTTACACTTGAAACCTATTATATGTGTGCATTTAATGTGTTCATTGTGATGTATACCCGGTGGCATCTGCAATCAATGAGTGTATGAAGCGTTTTATTGTTAAATCTAGAATAGTCACACTATCAAAAAATGGAATCAATAAACTGCATGCAAGTACACACAATATTTTACTGTGTGTGTACTGTAATATTATGAATCAGATAAGCTGTTTGAGTGAATGTATGGTTATAGGCTTTCACACAATCGATCACTCACATATCTGATTGTTTCCCTAAGCCAGTGGCTTCCGACATTTCGTGGGGGGGGCGTCGAAAGGAGCCAGTTGAGGTGGTTCGGGCATCTGGTAAGGATGCCTCCTGGGAGATGTTAGAGGCACGTCCAGCTGGGAGGAGATCTCGGGGAAGACCCAGGACTAGGTGGAAAGATTATATCTCCAACCTGGTCTGGGAACGCCTCGGGATCCCCCAGTCGGTGTTGGTTAATGTGGTTCAGGAAAGGGAAGTTTGGGCTCCCAGCTGGAGCTGCTGACCCCACGAACCAATACCGGATAAGCGGACGAAGATGGATGGATGGATGGACTTTGTGGGCCCCAAAGATGTATCATTTATTAACCACTGCCCCAAGGAATACAAGTATGTTCGTCTCTCTATTTGTCCTCTGTGTATGTGTGCATAGGATGACTTTAAATATCCATTAAAAAACAATAAGCATGCAGATAGTGTACTGTGCATCCATAATGAAACCATCATCCATTACATGAAGCCTGAATCCTGTAAAGGCTGCCCACACACACACACAACCTCCACTGTGTGATAGTTGCATCTCATTCGTCATCAATAATTGACTAAAGGTAGGAGGAATAAGCTTGACAGTACAACTCTCTAACAGTCTGGACCATGACATGGATCCAGTCAATCAGCCAGGCAGAAAATCCTCTTGTACTCATGAGGAATTGTCAGGAGATTTTGGACTCTAAGCCATTAGTATAGCTACAATTGAAAAACGTCTCTCAACGCCAAGAGATGCAGTTTTGGATCTCCAAAAGGTTTGTCTGGGGAAGAGAGAAGGCAGATGCTTTGCTATGGCAACCCATGCAAATTTATGACTCAAAAAAAATCTAAATAATACTGCAAAATGGGCTCAGGAGAGTTTCGTCATGCTCACAGAAAGCCCATAAGCCACACTATCATAACCCACCTGTCATTTAATTTTCTCACAAAAAAAAAAGAAATTCTCACAAATATACATCAGAATCACACAAAAATCATCTTAATCCATCATAACCTTTTCTATGAAGTCAACCCATGCACAAATTCACCCTGTCGTCATCTTTCCTGTAGACTGTGGTGTCTCAAGAAAATTGCTTTAAATCCTGAACAGGTCATATACAGGGTAATCCAACAGATAAACGCACTGACTAGCAGACACACACACCATGGTTTCATCCTCTTTGCAGACTAAAAATGATGGGAATGAAGTACAATCATCTGCAATATACTTACACTCTCTGTAGACTGTAGTTCATAAAGAAAATATAAAAAAACAGTTAAAGTATGCAGATAGTAGAATTGTAGGCGTATAGTAGGACTGACAGAAAAAAAAAAACATACACACTTACCCTCTCTGCGGACTGTGACGTTCCAAAGAAGATGGGTATGAACGCCAGCCAGATGATGCAGGTGGTGTACATAGTAAATCCGATGGGCTTGGCCTCGTTGAAGGTTTCGGGCACGCCTCGCGTCTTAATGGCATAAACTGTGCACGTCACCATCAGCAGGATGGAGTAACCCAGGGAGCAGATGAGGGACAGGTCTGAGATGTCGCATTTGAGGACACCACGCGCCAACATGGGATCCTGAGTTCGCTGCTCGCCGTAGTCCACAACCGTGTGTGGCGGGTCCACTGCGAACCAGACAAAGACGCCCAGCAGCTGAACAGAGATGAGTGAGAAGGTGATGACGAGCTGTGAGGCGGGAGAGATAAACCTGGAAAGGAGAGGATTACTGATATGAGGAGGCAGTGCAGCAAGGGAACAATGGTGCCATAGTTTAATAACAAGCAGTGTTGGGCAAGGTACAAGGTAATTAGTTACAGTTACTAGTTACTTCTTCCAAAAAGTAACTAAATCTATACTTAGTTACAAATTATAAATGTAACTAGTTACTTCAGAAAGTAACTAATGCGTTACTTTCAAGTAAATTTTTCAATGTGACCCCACCTCCAGCCCTCTTTGATGGAACTTAAAATACATGTGCATGTTCAATTATTTATGATAAATCTGAATATTATAATGAAATGGACACTTAATACAATACATTACGATCAGAAACAATGTACACACATCTAAACTATTTTAATGTTGCTGTGGGACAAAGTGAGACTAGCCTCCAATCAGATGAAATGTGCGTAGATATTATGTCTAGTGGATCGATACAAATAACAACATAGATGTTTTGTAACTTTTGATATTTATTGCCCCTCAACAGGCCACAACTGGCGCCGTTATTCCCATCACTGATTACTAGTGGGGCAACCTATCCCCCCAACCCAGGGGGGGACTCCATAGTTCTGCTGGGGGACTTCAACACACACGTGGGCAATGATGGAGATACTTGGAGAGGCGTGATTGGGAGGAACGGCCTCCCTGATCTTAACCAGAGTGGTTGTCTGTTGTTGGACTTCTGTGCTAGATATGGATTGTCCATCACAAACACCATGTTCAAACATAGGGATGCTCATAAGTGTACATGGTACCAGAGCACCCTAGGCCAAAGATCAATGATTGATTTTATAATTGTTTCATCTGATCTGAGGCCGTATGTTTTGGACACTCGGGTGAAGAGAGGAGCGGAGCTGTCAACTGATCACCATCTGGTGGTGAGTTGGGTCAGGGAATGGGGGAGGACTCTGGACCTGGTAAGCCCAAACGCGTAGTGCGGGTAAATTGGGAACGTCTGGAGGAGGCCCCTGTCCGACGTAGTTTCAACTCACACCTCCGGCGGAGCTTTTCGTGCATCCCTGTGGAGGCTGGGGGCATTGAACCTGAGTGGACAATGTTCAAAGTTTCCATTGCTGAAGCTGCGGTGGGGAGCTGTGGTCTAAGGGTCTTAGGTGCCTCAAGGGGCGGTAACCCACAAACACCCTGGTAGACACCGGTGAACAGGGAAGCCGTCCGACTGAAGAAGGAGTCTTTCCGGGATATGTTATCCCGGGGGACTGCGGACGCAGTTGCAAGGTACCGACGGGCCCGAAGGGCTGCAGCCTCTGCCGTGACAGAGGCAAAGCAGCGGGTGTGGGAGAAGTTCAGAGAAGACATGGAGAAGGACTTTCGGTCAGCACCAAGGTGCTTCTGGAAAACCGTTCACCACCTCAGGAGGGGGAAACGGGGAATCATCCAAGCTGTGTACAGTAAGGATGGGACGTTGTTGACCTCGACTGGGGAGGTAATAGAGCGGTGGAAGGAGCACTTTGAGGAACTCCTAAATCCAGCTGACACGTTCTCTGTGGTGGAGGCAGAGCTGGAGGATGATGGGGGATTGTCGTCAATTTCCCTGGTGGAGGTTGCTGAGGTAGTCAAACAACTCCACAGCGGCAAAGCCCCAGGGATTGATGAGATCCGTCCAGAAATGCTGAAAGCTCTGGGTGTGGAGGGGCTGTCTTGGTTGACACGCCTCTATAACACTGCATGGAAGTCTGGGACAGTGCCTAAGGAGTGGCAGACCGGGGTGGTGGTTCCCCTCTTCAAAAAAGGGGACCAGAGGGTGTGTGCCAATTACAGGGGTATCACACTTCTCAGCCTCCCTGGTAAAGTCTACTCCAAGGTGCTGGAAAGCAGGGTTCGGCCGATAGTCAAATCTCGGATTGAAGAGGAACAATGCGGATTCTGTCCTGGTTGTGGAACAACGGATCAGATCTTTACTCTCGCAAGGATCTTGGAGGGAGCCTGGGAGTATGCCCAACCAGTCTACATGTGTTTTGTGGATCTGGAGAAGGCGTATGACCGGGTCCCCCGGGAGAAACTGTGGGAGGTGCTGAGGGAGTATGGGGTGAGGGGGTCCCTTCTCAGGACCAAAGCGAGAGCTGTGTCTGGGTTCTCGGCAGTAAGTCGGACTCATTCCAGGTGAGAGTTGGCCTCCGCCAGGGCTGCGCTTTATCACCAATCCTGTTTATAATATTTATGGACAGGATATCAAGGCGTAGTCGGGGCGGGGAGGGGTTGTAGTTTGGTGGGCTCAGGATCTCATCGCTGCTTTTTTGCAGATGATGTGGTCCTGATGGCGTCTGTGACCTTCAGCACTCACTGGATCGGTTTGCAGCTGAGTGTGAAGTGGCTGGGATGAGGATCAGCACCTCCAAATCTGAGGCCATGGTTCTCAGCAGGAAACCGATGGAGTGCTTTCTTCGGGTAGGGAGTGAGTCCTTACCCCAAGTGAAGGAGTTTAAATACCTTGGGGTCTTGTTTGCGAGTGAGGGGACCATGGAGCGTGAGATTGGTCGGAGAATCGGAGCAGCGGGTGCGGTATTACATTCGTTTATCGCACCGTTGTGACGAAAAGAGAGCTGAGCCAGAAGGCAAAGCTTTCAATCTACCGGGCAATTTTCGTTCCTACCCTCACCTATGGTCATGAAGGCTGGGTCATGACCAAAAGAACGAGATCTGGGGTACAAGCGGCCAAAATGGGTTTCCTCAGCAGGGGGGCTGGCGTCTCCCTTAGAGATAGGGTGAGAAGCTCAGTCATCCAAGAGGAGCTCCGAGTAGAGCCGCTGCTCCTTCGCGTCGAAAGGAGCCAGTTGAGGTGGTTCGGGCATCTGGTAAGGATGCCTCCTGGGCGCCTCCCTAGGGACATGTTCCAAAACTAAAGCTATATTTTCACTCACACCTGACGTGAAGTGTAGTAAACAACCTGCTTCTTCAAGCTCCCAGGCTCAACGGATGCTTAGTGCCTGTCTACCTAGAGGCACAACACATACTGGAACGTCAAAAAAACCTTAAAATCCTGCCTCATGGTGCCCTTTCATGTTGTTGTTTTTCAACGTATTTACCGTTAAATGATTGTTTTCCTTTACACATAACAGAAACTCACACATCGAAAATACAACTAAATAGTTTGTTTAGCCTTTCATGAAATTTGTAAAATCCTAATTATCATAATAAATAAGTAATAGCAGTACAATACCAAAGACTGGGACAGATGGATGGTGGCAAAGGAAAAACAGCGTAGCAGAGACATGGACTTGAGCACTATTAAATATTACATTTTAGCCACTTAGTTGATGCTTTCTCCCAGAGTCAATCATACCGAGTGCAAACAGTACAATAGGTGAGTGTGAGTTCATGACTCTCATAAATAATGGATGAGAAATAAATGATGAATAATGACTGCAAACAGCTTAGTAAGGAAGAAGTGGAGGTTTGGTCTTCATGTGAATAGGTACACCCGAGTGCACATAAAAACACACTTACGGCGCCCTTCAGTGCTACTACACCCCTCCAAATATGCAGGTACTGAACACCCAGAGGGCAAACAGAGAGTATGTAGTGTTCACCTGGGTGCTGTCACAGACTTCTTCCCTTGTTCAAAGATGCGGTGTATCCGGTTGGTCTTGGTGAGCAGTGCGGCATAGCTAAAACACATTCCCAAGCCCAAGAAAATCCTCCTGAATGAACACACTCCCACATCGGGCGTTGCAATCATCAGGAATGTAATGGCGTAGCAGAGGAAGATCCCCGTTAGCAGCACGTAGCTCATCTCCCGTCCCGACGCTCGCACGATGGGCGTGTCATTGTGCCGGACAAAAGTGACGATGACAAAGGAGGTGGCAATGATGCCCAGCATGGAGATGAACACAGGCACGACGGCCCAGGGGGAGTGCCACTCCAGCTTGATGATCGGGATGGGAACACAGCCAGTGCGGTTGACATCAGGTCGCATCTCATAAGGACACAGCTCACAAGTGAACTCTGATGCCTGGGGAGAGAAAGTTTTGAAATTGTACATCAAATATTTGTTGTAAATCTGTAAACAGCTTCCACAGATATGTATACAAACCGCAAATGCCCGATGCTTCCCAAACTCTTCACATACATATGGCAATACACTGTATATCCCCAAGGCTTTCATGCAAAAAAACATCTCAACAGCTGATTAGTTTACCAAGAAGTTGGGGCTGAGCTATTGTTTACCATCTTCCTCTGTAAACTGACTCGTTAATGAGGGGGAAAGGCACATATTCTAAGGCACACATTCTACACATTTTTGTACACTTGCTCTACAGCGCACTTACTTGTTTTTTGTCATGCTGCCATGATTTTTCCCTCATTTTACAAAATCCCAAATCTACCATAAATGTGTCAACAAATTATTGATTTTACAGCAAGTGCATGAATCTGCAAAATTAGTATTGATCACTTGCTCGTACAAGCATTGCTGTTGTGGCTGATATTTTCTTTTTCCTTTATTGCTTCCTAAACAAGGGAATTATTTGCACATATTGTTGCTTGCTCATGGCTTTTTCTAACTTAATATAAAGGATTATGGGCTGCCAAATTGTCCCCAACCGTGATATAATTAACAGGGGGGTGTATCTTTATGTGTGATCAGACCCTTTTACCTCACCTCATATTATGCACTTCAATTTGCTAAAATAGCATCTGTGGGGTTCTTCTGCATATATAAATCCAAAATCGGCCATCTAAGTGGCTTTTTTTGATTGCCCGAAACGAGATGAAACTAAAAAACCTGAGCCAGGGGGATGGAACTCTAATGTAGAGTAGATGCATGCAAGACTAATGTGTTTATTGTGTCAACATGCTGTTACTGCAGACAAATCTAGTCTCAATTTTTAAAGTCTTCCACCAAATGGGACTGATTATGGAGTTAATTGTTATGCAGGTGTAGAAGGCTCATCTAAGGTTAGACATCTGGTCAAAATCTATATTTTATAAAATATCAAGTTTACCCAAGTTATCTGGTTAGGCTAAGAGCTTCTGGAGGATTTCCCAGATTATAAATCACAACAATTAAAGTAATGAACCAATCAGGGAAATATCTGACTCTACACAAACAAGATGGACAGAAAGTGGGGTGCATTGATGCAAAAAACACTTTGTGATCGACTCAGAGTGCTATGAGACCACACGTTCATGATGTGTGGGTCAACACAGTAGCTCAAATCCTGTGACGTGGTACTTTCATTATTTATTTTACCAATTGAGCTACAAACTACACTTCAGTGGTACATCTTGTTTTTAAGGGAAGCCTTTTTTAATTTTGTACTTTCTGCAAAAGCTTCACAATAAATACAGTCAGAAACAACATCAAGAGACAGATGTGGGAAAATGGTGAATGGTGTACTTCCAACTGAGTATTGGTGGCCTGTATTCCACCAGAGACCTACCTGATAGTGGTATCCCTCACAGCGCTCACAGTGCCAGCAACACGGCACACCTTTGACCACTTTCTTCCTTTCGCCCGCACGGCATGGGATGCTGCATACAGAGGGTGGTAGAGATGGGTCACCTGTCTTCCAACGCATGGCCTCGACCTAGGAGAGGACAGGAGAGGAGAGGAGAGGAGAGGAGGAGAGGAGAGGAGAGGAGAGGAGAGGAGAGGAGAGGAGAGGAGAGGAGAGGAGAGGAGAGGAGAGGAGAGGAGAGGAGAGGAGAGGAGAGAATTTATGTTTTCAAAGTCTCTTTATTGGACCATTTAAAAAAAAAAAAAAAACACAATCACAGAATCTATAACAATTCAAGAAAAGAAAAACTTAAAAAGGAAGAAACACAGCTGATGAACAGCTGACTTCTTACCCACAGTGTCAGGTTCAATTCTGTGCAATAACCCATTAAAACTGTCTCTAAACAGCACCGGTTTACTGGTTCCACTTATTATTCCACTTATTTGGTATTTATTCATCATTCTCATATCTCACTTATTTATTATTTACTCATCATTCTCATATCTCACTTATTATTTATTCATCATTCTCATTCCCTATTACAGAGCTGTTCATACTGTTCATATTGTAATATAATAACATAATACTATTTATTCCAGCATCCTTTGTACAACGCTCCACATTTAAAATAATAACTATCACAATTCACTCCTGCATACTTTGCACTCTTCATTGCACTCCTTGCACTATTGTCTCTATATTGTTTCTGTTAAGAGTATGTTATATTAGTGTGTATATATTGTTTGGTTGTTTTGGATGAGTAAGCCCATTGTGAGCAACGATGTTCCAAAGAAAAATTCTTCGTATGTGTCCTCATACCTGGCAAATAAAGCTGATTCTGATATAAAATAACAAAAATGTAATTTCTTAATTACAACTGAACTACCAACTCTCCACCCCCCACAGAGCATAAGACCCCCCCAACAGTCCACAAAAAAGTCCAGCAAATTGGCCATTATCCGGTAATAGGCACCAGCACCATAAGCCCGGTTCATGCCAGATGGCCAACTTTGCAGGCGAAGATAAAAAGTTAAATAAAATGTGAACAGTCTCTTCTTTCTTTTTTTAATGAAAGGAGAGTTAAACAAAGGTATGAGATCTGTTCCATATGGCAATTGTAGATTTTTGTTTGTTTGTTGTGGCAAAACAAAACTTCCCATCTTCTTGTGGGACATTATGTGACGTAAAGCTTGGCAGCCATCTGCTGAAGCTGACATTACTTTGTGTTAAAAAGCCTTTAACACTCCGTGTTCTCTGTACCTGCAGAAAGTGTGTCTTAAGGGCAACTTGTAGAGCAATTAGCACATGCAGATCCTCTGATCGTTTTCCTGAGCGCTGCCGGGCACAAAACGAACACCAGCTAGTATGGAAACCAGCAATCAGACCATAATCAGATCTGGCACAAATAGGCCATCTGTATTTCCTTCTGTGTTTGTGTGTGTTTTAATTTGTTGTTATGTGCGCGTGTGTGCACATTCTTCCATGTCTTCATTTTGTTTGTTTGTGCTTGTGTCATGCTGGCGTTATAGTGAATCCCTTAAGCTTTCCCCATGTCTGGCCTGTGTGCGTCTTAAGTTGTTGTTATGTGTGCAAGTGTTTGTCATTATACCAGTCCCTGAGGTTCTTCTGTTGCAGAGGGTCCTTAGTAAAATGTAGCATTACTGCTTTAAACAGGCACACAATGTACCAGTCCAACAAAA
This sequence comes from Percina caprodes, assembly GCA_013375575.1. Classification (NCBI taxonomy): domain Eukaryota; kingdom Metazoa; phylum Chordata; class Actinopteri; order Perciformes; family Percidae; genus Percina; species Percina caprodes. The sequence continues at coordinate 1,469,661 of JABXJD010000086.1, forward strand.
ATTAGTTAAGAGAAAAAGTCATCATGGACTTGAGGGAACGGACTTGATTTGGTCATTGGCAAGCATAAAGAAACACACACACACACACACACACACACACACACACACACATATGCAGCATTAGAACACCAGTACTGGGTCACTGACTGGTTATAACTGCTGCAAATATGGCTATCAGGAGATATACTCTAACGATAGAAAAAGCATACTCTGTGTGTGTGTGTGTGTGTGTATATAAACACCAACTTATCTTGGTCCAAGTACTGTATGTCAAACCAATCAATAACCATGAAACTCTTTTGCTAGATTTGTCTGTTAAGTCTGTTGCACAGAGCTGTCCCCTCATTATGCTAAAAAGCATATAAACTGTTAGTTTATCATTAAACTGTTACCTGCTGCCATCTCGACATCTGCCACTATGCCTTCAAACCAAACTGGATTTCTAAACAAATCAAATACATCCGGTAATTTGTCAGCTGTCAAAGTGCACAATCATGTGTGTCTTAACTATGTATTGTCCTCTGTGTTGCTGCAGACTCTCTCTCTCAGTCAGCCAGGCCATCCATCAGGCAGAAAGCACTTTGTGTCTATTAGTCTTCTCATATGTCAGTCATCTGGCCTTTCTAATCAAGTCCTTGGTGGATTTATAACACTAAGCACACTGAAGTGCTCAAGATGTTTGTGTGCATGCATGCATGTGTTGAATCATGTGTTTTTGTGTAGGTGTATAGGATGCTCAGGTGTATGCTCTAATTTTAGTGCCAGCATTCATGGATTGTATATATTTCTGTGTGGGTGTGTGTGTCAGTGTCAGTATGTCCCTTCACAACACACAGCATTCTGAAAAGAAAGAATGATCCACACTTTCTTGTAAAAATGTTGGATTCCAACAAACTTTTGCGTCTGAACAAAAGCAATAACTCAAACCAATCCAGCCAAGTGACGGGGGATTTTAAATTCATTGCAGCTGCTTATGATGATGTTGAACTTTCATTCTGCTAAGGCATTCAGTCTATAATGCCTCAGAAGCTTAAAAAAAAAAAAACACATTAAAATACATTTTTGGAAAATTGTCAATATACAGCGAATTACAGAAGCATGAGCAATAGTGTGCGTGCGTGCAAAAATCTTACTTTGAGGTGTAGCTTATTGGTCCAGGAGCCAATGACTTTGTACTCTGCAGTAGACCTGTTGGTTCTCTGGTACTGGAAGATATCGTATCTTCCCGGAGCGTCTCCATTCTCGTTGAAAACCACTGGTGTACCGGCACTTCCTGGAACAAAGACAGTAGATATTGGACAGGGGGTCAACTTAGTTGTTTAATGTGATCCAGTTACATTTGATGTGCAAGTGGAAGAAACAAAGACAGTTAACCCTCTGAGGACGTTTGATATCCTATATATATATATAACATTATGTCTTTGCAGAAAGGCCTTGCACAAATTACAAACATAATAAAATATAGTGGTTTCAGCCAGTATTCAGACCACTTCACTTTTTGCACATGGAGAGCTTTCAGTTTTTGATTTTTAATAAATTCACAAAAATGTCTAAAAACATGTATGTCATAATAATTTGTCATTAAGGGTAGATTGCTGTGCAAAATTGCAATTTAATCCATCTAAAATCAAATCTACAACATAATAAAGTGTGCAAATAGTGAAGCGGTCAATTCTTACGTAATAAATACATAATATTTCTCAGGCTGGGTGTAAAGGAGCCAGGATAGCAAAAGAACTTTCACCTTTAGTCTTTTTTCTAGGCTGTGTTGTATTGTATCTGCTTGTGTGTGGTTGGGTGTTGTAGAGTGGTGTGAGTGAATTATTCACATGTATGGATAGGTTTATGTGTCCTGTAAGGTTTAGTTTTCTCACAGCTGAACAAAGACCTTTTATTCTTCCCCCTCTCTGTCTTACTCACCTTCTGTCTTTTATGTAGCAATACAATCAAATCAGAATGCTGAATCTGGCATAGCATAAAATAAATCCAATTACAGTGAGCATGCGGAAAAAGCAATGCAGTAGGAAATTCCACCTGTGTACTATAAGTCATTGAAATGGCAGGATGATCCTGAGGAAATATAAATACACTTCCCTGTTTGAAGTAACGCGAGAAATAAAAAGATTAAAAAACATTGAAAATCAACAACGCAAATGAAAACAGAGTCTGACAAAGCAGAATGTCAGACAGACAGAGGAAAAGAGAAAGGACAGAAACATTGTAAGAAAAAGGTAAAGTATTTGAGACAAAAAAACAGAAGCTGAATTGAAAGGGCGACGAAAGGGATAGGGAGGAAGAGTAGGGTGGGTAGAGAAATGATAGGACAGAAAGAAAACTAATCACAGCAAGAGGAGGAAAGAAAAAGAAAAACTCAGAGACAGAAGTAAACGCTCTCTCATTGTCATAAGTGATGAAAGATAATGGGTAAAGGAGAGAAAAAGCAAGAATGACTATGAAGTTTGATTGAGAGAGTAAAAAAGATGAATGGAGGAAGACTGAATCGATAGAGAAACAAAAGGTACGTTTGTCTTTACAAAACTCATGAATACGGTCCAATCAAGTCTTTTCCCCACCCTACAATGGAGATATTTGGCTTGATTGTTGTGCACAGGAGCGGCTCAATTTATGGATTTTATAGTCCAAATTGCATTGATTTCAATAAAGCATAGCCAGTGCTAAATGCAAAAATGTTTGGTGCGTGGTTAAATGCATTTGCTTGGCAACACACACTACTGTCATTTTTGTACTTAATTAGCGGGTTTGCAGTGAACAGGCACACAGGATGATGTTATCACCATCTTCTAATTTACCTTTGCACCAATCATGTCTTTTTTAGAGTCAGTTTGGGATGCAGCAACTAAAACAGTTGTTTGGAGCCGAGACTTGCTGGCAGGTACTCTTTATTATGCAGCATAAAAGCAGACTGGTCTGAAAGCAGTGGTTACCTTGAGTAGAAAATGACGATTCAATCTCATAGTGTTTGCACCATTTGTTCACAATTTCCGAGTAAGGTGGATAAAGACAGGACACTTTTAAAAGCAGCAGTAATCACTGCAAACACACATACAACAGGCATGGCAGGAGCTGGCAGCATCTAGCCAATATGTTGGGTAAACAGGTAGCTGACAACCCCTCATCACTTCTGATTAATGTTTTAGTTTAAGAGATGCATGGACAGACTTCCTGGCCTATGAATTACCATTTGGGTTTGGTTTTACTGGGGAATTTTACTAAGTCACTAAAAATGCATCTCAAATTAACTAACACAAAATAACCATGTACTCTTTTATTGTTTTACTTTATGACGATGTGCAGTATCCACACAGCTAAATTGTTAGTCTGCTGGGTGAGTAAAAGACAAGAAAAGTGAGGGAGAAAAAAAACCCACAATCATTACACCTGTGAATGGGTTAACATACTCTGGCTGGACTACTGTCATCAGTGTAGGAGGAGTGACATAAGATGTTTAGTTGCCACGACCATGAAAAATAAATGATTTACCTGTCACCCTGGCAACATTACTCAACCTCATCCTGTAGTGATACCTATCACATTCAGTCATTTAAAGCAAGATGCTGCACTGCAGAAAAATGCTTTTTCCATAAACTGAAATGTTCTTCCTAAACATAACCACACTAGAGTAACACATTGTGTAACATAGCACTTAGTGTATCTCCATGGCCACTTTATTAGATTTTATTTACATAATTTGGCAGGTGTTATAAAATAATGTTCCTCTGTGTCCAATGTTTATCACTGCTAACTGTGCTTCATTTTATTAACATTTAATTAACTTTTATTCACATAGGTTATTATTGTCGAAAGGTTTACTTTGTCGACCTTTTTTACAAAAGCCAACCAAACTAATAATTATACTTTTTGATTTACTGTACCTTTTTAATACCTCACAGCCTTCATTCAAAACACATACCTGTTCTGTAACAACTGATAATATTGTCACCATTGTACCTCTAAATTTCTGTTCTGTGAGGACAAAGTAAATTCTTTTGATGCTAATTTCTTCTTCATCTCGTTTGCATTCATTTTGCATAACCTAAAGCAAGCTGACAAGCACCTAAATTACACAGAAAGTGCTGGAAAGGCCTGGGGGCTCATGCATGTTAACCAATGCATTGTTTTACTCCCTCTGATTTAGGGAATTAAAAAATTAAAATCTCTGGGTTTGATTTATTATTTTGGCTCAGACTTAGTTCAATGCCCAGGTGTTGAAGGCACGGTGGCGACACAGGCACTAGTTCTGCTTGAGTGTCCCCGAGCAAGATCCTTTGTGCCTGCCAGCTAAAAGCACTGCTCTGTAGCTTCGCTGCTGAGTCGGAGGTTTTCCCTTTGGGGATCAACAACTGACTATTACAAGAAACCCATAACTTTCCTCTAGATTTGCAAGGGGAATTCCTCCTCAGCTTCAATATTGTAACAGCATATCTACCGATTGAAAGATTTCATGCAATGAGTGAATTTAAATCTGCAATGGAGTGGCAGACAGAGACAAACCTAGAGTGAAATTAAAGGCAGACTGTTATATTGCCACATAGATGAAAAATTTATTTGCTTTGCCACTAAGTTCAGATGTATTCAATGTCAGTCACACCCATCTAAATCATACTAACCCAAGAGTGAGAGACATATAAAGATAAAAGTGAGCAAGACAGCAGAAACGCCTCAACTCTTAACCAGTTTAACAGCTACAGGGAGGCAAAAGAAGAGAGAAAAAAACAAAAAGTGATGGAGGCAAATGAGTGACAAAGGAAGATGAAAGAAAATAGAGAGAATATGCAGGTCTGCAGGAACGCATCAAAGCCTGTCTATCTGACAAACATGGATCGACTTAAAAACAAGGGAAGAGAGGGAAAATGAGGGTGAACAAGGGAGAATATGTGCGAATATCACATCGCTAGCAAGACTCCAAACTTTCTTATTTTGACAGAAAAAAGGAGAAAAAAAAGGAGCGCAACCAGTAGCATAGGCTCTTAAAGTCCCTGCTGAAGGAGATCAAAAAGTGGAAGGTCAGGGGCCAAAGAAGAGAGAGAGAGAGTAGGAACAACCTCTCTGTTACAGGAGATAGCGAGAAAGGGAGACAAGAAAAGAGAAAAAAGAGGGATGATAGAGACGAGTTGGAGAAGAAGTAGCAAGGCTGTTATAAAGCCTTCAGCCTTGCCTGGTTCATTTTGGAATTACTATGGGTGAATAACGCATCTTCATATCAGAGACTAAATGTATATGACGGGGAGATGTGAAGACGACAAGGCAGCATTCATTAATAAAACATTGGTCTGGGTGGGTGGGTGTGTGTGTGTGTGTGTGTGTGTGTGTGTGTGTGTGTGTGTGTGAGTTTTTGCCAACAGGCTCCCATCTGCGTCAGAGATGACGGACACAAACAGACAAGAGAAGCACAAAAAGAGAATAAGAAATAACAGAAGAAGCTTGAATTCATCACACAAAAACTTGTCATTTTCAAAGTAGTCTCCAGAGGAGGAGCTAACTAAAACTGAGCAGCTGGCTAAATCCAGACCTCATTGCTTATTTCTGAACTCGTTTCTCGTTTCTGAATTTCCTCCAAGCCAGTTTTCACTGCTTGCTGTATGACTCTCCTTATGGCCAACCCTCCATCCTTACACAGCAGCTGTCTCCTTCCTCTTCTCTCCCGTCCAAAGGATCTTATGCCTCTCCATCCCCTCCTCGCCTTGTTCATCCCACCGCTCATCATCTAAAAAACTACCCATTTTCTCCCATCCTTTCCTATGAGCATTTTCCAAAGTACTCTAATCCCCCTCGTCTAGCCATCTCTCCCTCTAAAATCAAACCCCCCTTTTCTCAGCCTCTCTGTTGTCACTAAGCCTTGTGTGAGCAGAAAAAACGGCAGGCAATGATAAAGTTTTTCAGAGAGTAACAGAGCAGATAATAGAACAAGATAAAGAAACAATACATGTTTAAAGAGGATCGAGCTCTCACTGTCAATAAAAATTAATAGTGAAAGTGAGATTAAGACGGAGAGCCGTAACAAAGGACAGATTGTCGAGAAAGGGTAATAAAAAAAGAAGAAAAAAAAAAGGAGGAGGATATTTACTGAAGAGACACTGCACATTTTACAAAGACACACCAACGTACGAGGGAATGCAAAAAGCACACACAAGCACAGCCCAAGAAAGCTTTGCATGGCAATCACAAGTCATTACAGAAAACTAATTTAAGTTGACTCCATCTGTGTCATGATCTGCATTCACTGCAGTCTTAGAGAGAAAATAAAGGAAGAGAGAGGAGTGAAAACGCAGGGAGAGAGCCACATTTAAGTTGATCAAAAGAGACAAAACAGCGTGAACAGGGAATGAAAATACAATTTAGAGGGAATGAAAGTGAGGGAGAGGAGAAATAAACAAAACCAGAAACAAGAGGTTACATTACCAAACTTGGCAGAGGAAGTGAAAGACGGAGCCTGAATGGTACCAATGATGAAATTACATTAGTTTCAGTCTTATGTATTAACCCATTAGATATGATCCTATCTTATATCACGTGTATATGTGTAATAGCATTTCTTTAATATGTGACTGTTTATTTGTGTGCAAGCATCAAAGAAATAGAAATAATGTGCCAGCTTTTTGAACTCATGTCTGGGTAGCCTTAGAGAGTACACAAACATGCATGCATGCACACACACACACACACACACACACACACACTACAGCTATGTACAGTAAGTCAATATATCCATAACCCTCCACTATTCATTATTCATCCATGCCTACTATGTTCTTCTTTGCCCTTACCTTTGCCCCTACCTCCATCCATGCTTCCCAGCAGTCCAGTACGCCATGTATGCTATAGCATAGCACAAGTTGGTGTTAAAGTGTATGCCTACACAATGTTGTCTGTCAGAAGATTAGAGGGGATGCTTGTATTGTATCTAGAGTCAGAACTAAACAGGGGGAAGCAGCTTTCAGTTTCTATGCTCCTCATATCTGGAATAAACTCCCAGAAACCTGCAGGTCTGCTGCTACTCTCAGTTCTTTTAAATCAATGCTGAAGACCTTTCTTTTCGATGTTGCCTTTCTTTAAATGATGTTCATTTCTTTACTGTTTAATCTTTTATACTGCACTGTAACTTTTATTCTTGTGTTTTATCTGTTTTTACTTTTTAACTGTTTCTTCTGTGTTTATCGGTTTTATTTTCTTTTAACTGATTTTGTGTAAAGCACTTTGAATTGCCCTGTTGCTGAAATGTGCTATACAAATAAAGCTGCCTTGCCTTGCCTATTTTCCTGTCTCTACAGCTGACAGGCTCACATTTTATTCGGTTAAATCTAATCTCCGTCCACAACACATTCATGACAGAAAATAATACATATACATATACAGTAAATATATATTTGGTGTCAAAAAAGCTCTTACAGATGTGAGATTTAGTGGTGTCTTAGGATATGCAATAACAAATTATTATTCCCATCTCTCATTTCCTCAAACTCAATTCAGCTCCTGTTTTTGTGTCCATGTGGATCCATGTCTGCCTGTCTGCGGTATTCATTTTTGGCTTTCTGTTTGATTGCTTTTATATCTGCCTATTCTCAATCTGTTTTCTTATCAAACCTTCTATTCAACAAATGATCCCCTTGCAGAAATTAGTCCATTGCAGTGCCAATATATAACACTAAGAATATAATAAGAAGAGTAATAGAAAACAATACATGGAAGAATACAGGCTACTGAATATACACTACCGGTCAAAAGTTTGGGGTCACTTACAAATTTCCATACCACTCCATTATGGACAGAATACCAGCTGATCCGAGTGGGTGGCTGATTTTTAATGCAATATCTATATTATTATCTATATATATCATTTAATATAATATCTATCATTCTAATGCGACTGTTTGGGCTGCCAGTCTATCACTCTTTCACCACAATGAAATCAATCACAAGCCAACAAAGTATACAGCTTCAGCTTCAGCTTACAGTGGGTGGGAATTGCTTTTGGTGGGGGGTTCACTGTTTGGAAGCGCTACCAGGGTATGCAAGGCAATACCACCTGTACAAGGTTGGACATTATGTCAATAATCTCCTACTTACTACCTGCTGCTTGTAATTCAGCAGCAGGTAGTAAGTAGGAGATTGTGTACGAGTCTGAGGAGTTATTTTCATGTCTGTGTGCCAGAGGGACCGGCATGAACACACAGAAGACCTGCATGATATGATGTATTAAAATATCCACATTGTAATGTACTAGACCTAATATGTTCTGTAATTTGCATTTTTGTTTTGAATAGTTTGACATTCGGGAAATAAAATATAGCTTAGCTTGTCTCTGTCCAAAACTCTTTACGAGAAATACATACACTGCGCAAACTATCTCTAAAACCACAAATTGTTTTTATACACAGCTGTTTGTGTACTGATTAAACATAGATGCTAAATGATGATAAAATGCAGATTTGTAAACTTTGGAAGCAGCCAGTCTAACTCATTTCCTCTACTTCTAATCTGTAGGCTACACCAAGCTAATCGCCTCCCACCTTTACCTCCACTTTGAATGGACTGATACAAAAAAAACAGACGTGTGATAACAATTTTCCCATCTCTAATTTTTTTTAAAAGCACATGGGCTGCAACTAACGATTTTAAGTTTCAATGAATCTGCCAGTTAGTTTTCAATTGATCGTTGAATCGTTTGCATATGAAGCGTCAGAAAAAAGGCCAATTATACTTTCCCACACCTAGAAGAGGTATAATCTTTTATTTGCTTGACTCAAAGATATTCCCTTTACTCTTATGTATGATACACATTTCAGAATCCAGAACCAGCATTTCTGCTTCAAAAAATGAAGGATTAAAATTATGAATTATTACAATAATTGCAGATTGAGTTTATGTTGATCAACCTATTGTTGTAGCTCTAAGGCCAAACTATCCTTTTCATTTTTTGTTTTCCTGTTTTGTACGGACCCCACTACAGTTAAGTGATACACATTTCCATGAGCGTTTCCGTGTGCAGCTGCAGCCCTCAGATAATACTCTGTTTGTCATTCTGTCAGGCTGAGTGACTCACACAGCCCTGGTTCAATAGCCAGGACTATTATCACTTACCTTGTGTATCAATAGAACCAATCCCACAACACAGGTGCTGTCACTATAGGTGTCTCTGTAATGTAGTTTCTATTCTGTGGTGTCTGCTGTCACACAACAGCCCAACAGTAGAAAAATGATTGCCGGGTTAAATTGAGCGCTGTGAATGCTATGTGCTAACAGAAATAAACAATTATATTTGAAACAATATATTGAGACACTTGATAGCGATTTTGTACCTGTACACCCAACACCAGTATTGCGTGACTGGCTTTACTAAACACAAAGTAAGAAAAGAAATACATTTGACATTATTGTGTAATGTTTATCACTTGAAAATTCAAAAAAAAAAATGAGAAAGAAAAACAATTCAAATGTAACTATTATTTTGGACATTCAACATCAGTCAGACATCTCCCTCCTCTTATATGAACTTTTGGGTGAAACTCAGACATTCTTTCTCTCTTCATCTTCTCCTTCTTAAGGTTGCCCTAACCCAGCAAGTTTAGCATCTTTAAGTTCCTACGGCTACTTCACCATTTATTTCTCTATTTGCCTGTCTTCTCTGCTATCTTTCTCTCAAGATGTACTGTATATGTGAATTTAAAGTTGTCAAGAGTCGGTCTGTCTTTCCGCTCAACTCTATACAATATAAAACTCAATATTTTTTCCCAACTTTTAAGGTCATGGTGGCCTAGTAAAGTCTTATATATCCCAGTCAGAACATCCAGTCTTTCTCTCTCCATCTCTTCCCTTTTCATTTTACTCAGCTAGTACTCAAGCATTGCATGGCTCCGTTTTATTCTCTTACTATGACAGTTCACTTTCTTTGACAAATTGAGACATTGTAGATGACTTTTCTCATCTGCTTCCTTCTATCCTAAGCTTTATAAGCAAAGTTCATCTTGCTTTCATCTCTCCACCCCAATACACCGTCTTTCATTGTCTTTTGCACTTGCTTTGACTCTCTTGCCAATCTGTTTTCGCATTTTCCTAGGCTGTCCATCTTTTTTCTTCATGTCCTTCCACCTGCACCTCGCCCTCCTCTCTTCTCCATATGTTTTTCCCCCCCATCTCCCTCCAAGGTCATATCCACTCCCATAACCAACTCTTTCTCCACTCTCTCTTCCCACTACATCATTAATGACTGGTCAAGTTCATCATCTTCAAGCAAGTTACTCCTTGAGTGCTGTCTCCCTGAGGTCATTATGAGCCAGTGCTCTCGCGCTCTCTCGCTCGCTCTCTCTCTCTCTCTCTCTGCTGGTATTGAGTTCATCATCTCAAAGTCAAGCCACTCTAATTAGTGCAAGTTGGTTCTCATGGCAATGTCCATCTTGTCTCCCGGCAGGAGATATAACCTGGCAGTAATAAGCTCACAATGAGGTTTCTTGCATGACAAACAAACACACATACACACTTGCGTGAAAGGCAAACGTAGGCAGCTGCCACAATTTCCTCTCTTGCAAAACTATTATACACAATATGAAAATCTAATAGTTCTTAACTGCTCAGTCTGAGAAAAAAAAGCCAATCATGGTCACCCACAGAGTACCCTTCAGTGCAATTTCATCAACTGACGCACTGAAGAATGGGTAAGCAAGTACAGAAAGAAGAGGTCTTAGATCTTTTTTTAGATCTGGACTAACAAATAGGACTTGTATTTAGGAGAACGTAAACTTTAGATCGTCCAAAGACCAAATCTTTAAAACACAATGTATTAATTGTTGAAATCCAAGGCACTCATCTTCCAAATTATTTAAAAAGTCTTTATTTTACAGGCTATTTCATAATAGAAAAATGAAAAGACATAGGGAGAAGTAACAATATATTGCTGTGTCCGCGCAAGATGTCTGTCTGACACTAAACTACTTTAAGGGATCTAAAATGCAATTTATTTTAGAATAAAATACACTCACTGTGTTAAACCCTACTACAAATTCCTACACTACAAAGTAAGGCAATGAAGTCGCCATAAAGGAGATTATGTAACTTGATTTTAAGATTCCAGCAAGACATTTAGGGTTGGGTTCAAAGTCTTTCTCATATATGTAAAATTACATTCATACAAAATTCCAAACTGTAAGAAATATAAAACAAAAAATAGAGAAAAGGCTTAAGAATTGAAGTGATGAGTCAATACATTTCAGGAGTAGGAGTGATAGGAGAGAGGAAGAAAACACAAAAGTGACTGAGTTTGACAGAAAGCTAAGAAGACAGAAAGAGGGATGGTGAAAGGGAGACAATAGGGAGAATGGGGCAGGAAAAGGAGGCGACAAGTGAAAAACAGCAACATGACGGGAAAAGGATAGTACAGCAGCATGAGAGAAAAAGTGATGGAGCAAGAAAAACATTAGCAACGGCCCTTTTTGAAAAGCCACTTTAGGATGTAAATACAACTAGGGGTGCATGATATATTGACTCGTTATCGTAATATTACGTTATATTATAATAATAAGTATGCAATTTTTTTATATGTATTTGTATTCTTTCTAATATGTCTTGTTCTGCAGACATGCTCTTTATTTATTGTTTTTATACTGTACAACCAGTAAAACATGTCCTGTTCTGTAGACATGATCGTTAATTATTTATTAATGTTTTACCAGTCCAATATGCCAGTTAGTTGAAATAAACCTTGAGTTATGAATATTATAATCAATATTTATATTCATAATTAATATTGCAATATCAAATGTTGTCGATAACGTGCAACAGTACTTACAACCAACAAAGGGTAATGTGAATAATCTAAATGAGTAATGTATATTCTAGTTTCACTTTATCAAATAACTTACTTACTTTAAGGATTTCATTGCATTTTCTTTTAAGTTTTATTTAATTTTTATTTGTATGGATTTCAAGCAAATAGAAATGTATGAAATAGTGCAAATAGTTTTAGAAAACTAGTTTAGATTAGTTTTAGCTAAACTTGAAATAAGAAACAAGAATAAAACACACTAAGCATTTAGGATTTTGGGTCAAGGATACCACCTACCATTTGAAGGTGGTTGTTAATCATGCATCACCCTGATTCAACGGATAGAATCACATATTTCCGTGTAGTTTGATTGCTGATTGCTCTGCCCACTGCAGCGTGACGTTACGGTCTGTTGACTATAGCTCTTTCTCTTTTTAGTGACAATGCTGGATAGATAAGGACAGCTCAGGTTGTCACACAGACTTGGCTCTAAGTTAAGGACAATGTCTGAACTTTTTTTAAGGATAATTCTCTGATTGTTTTCTTATCCAACAATGCACATATTTAACATAAGTACAATAAAGCAGTCCAATGCTTTAGAAGAACCTTAAAAATTAGACCTTGAGTCAGGATCATTTTGTCAAAAAAAGGGTTCAATAAAATTTCTTTTGTTTTAGTTTTGGATTCCATTACTCCCAATGGCCTTGGTATATGTGTGCGCATTAGTTTCTGCATGCTTTTTATGTGCATGAATGTGTGTGTTTGTTGGATAAGCCAATAAACTCGACAACACAGAAAAGCTGGATAGCACGGTGTGTCATTGCTGCTCCGGGGTTGGTTTCCTTATTGCTTGTCTCACTTGCTCTGCAATGCACCAGCCTGCATTTGTTTATGTGTCTTTGTGCAGTGGTTCTGGGGAAATTCAAATAGGTGAGTTTAAGGTAAGTTATTATTTAGAAAAATAATTGTATGAAGATATATAATTTTTATATTTCTAACTATGGTAATACACAAAATTATTATACATATTTAAATGTTTTTTCATTGCACATTTTGTTCTGTACAATTTTCCAACTGTAAGAAGCTAAAGCAGTATATATTATTGAATGCTGAAGGATATATCTGCAGGGAAGATCTATCTCACTGCCATGGGGGATTACACCTTTCCAACCAGGAGGCCACCCTGATTGTGAAGGATCCCATGTTGATGATTGATTAAAGTTTTTAAACTCAATAGTATCTTTACAAAATGAGCTACATCAATAAATATTAACCATGTTACATGACGAGGAGGATATCTTGGGTATACTTATCTCAAAATCCAAGGGTTGAACACTTTCTAATTACTTCCTAAATGTCCTTGTCTCCTCATCTTGCTTTTCTGCACCGCTCTTTCCATTTCTGTCACACTTGGCTGTTAGGCTTCCCTTTGTAAGTTAAGTTGCCCTGGTACAGATCAACAGGAGAGCAATCACTGCTCTAACCACTGAAAATGATCCCCTCCCTCTCAGTCTGTTTCGTTCTCTTCAAGTAGCTGCTCGAAAAGGTGAATTGGTATGGATCCATAGAGTAGAGAGTCTTTAGTGTTATCAATGTCATGTCGACCCTAACAGATAGATAAGAAAACTACTTTTAATTGGAACACACAAATATACCCAGGCATTAGAACATCAACTCACAAAGTAACCAGCTTACAAGCATTAAATTCTGCAGGCTGCTGTTGATGTAAACAACTAACATAAGAGTAACTGCAACAAAGAGCCACCCAACAAACCCCTTCACCATTATTCTGTCCCTTAGACAAATACAGCAGAGAGGCCTTTTAAACATTTAGGGACACATAAATGGTACACAAATGATGGTTTCTTAGAAGACCTTAGAAGATATTGCATCTTAACTGTGATAACTGTTATTAGAAAAGGACATACAGTATATGTGGCAATAATGTACAAGATGTTTAATGACATAAGCCGTTTTAATGCCTGCATTAGCCACCCAGGTTCATTTTGTACAATATACTGTTAATCATAATGTCAAAGCTCCGTGGTAAAAACCGTTTTATGTGGCAAACTTTGTTCTTTGTGGATTTTATCAGTTTTATTTTACTTCTGTATTTTATCGCTATGCAAACAAATGTACTCACCACAGCTGGAAGAACCAAAACTGAGAACCAAACTGTATACAAAAAACTGAAAGCCACAACTTTATTTTTAGTGTTTCCAGAAATCAGAGACAAACAAAGTGACTCTATGGAAAAATACCTAGCAGAGATCCATATCTGTAATTTCAAACATTGCTGGTAGAGGTGAACAGAGGATTCAGAAAAGTATAGATAGCATAGTATAGATACTATGCTTTGCCATAAATACTGCAGCTGCTGTTCGACTGGTAGGAACATTTAAACTTTCACCATTGCAGCCCCCTCCCTCTAGAACTCCCTGACCTGAACTGTACTGACCTGGACACATTCAAAACACACCTCTTCAGATTAGCCTTCCACATACAATAGTCTTACATTTCTCAGCTGATAGTAACTGTTTCATTGTTTTTAACTGGTTTTAATATTCTTGTTTTATGTGTTGGTTCCAATGGTTATCTGTATGTAATGTGCTATATGTGCTGGTTTTACTTTAAAGTGTCTTTGAGTACCATGTAAAGCACTTTATAAATAAAATGTATTATTATTATTATTATTATTATTATTATTATTATTATTATTGTGTCAATGCATCAGAAACCGTCCTGTTACAGCAAGACGTGAATGAAATACAGGAATATAACATTGGAAGCAAAACTGGATTAATAAGAGATTATTCAAATAAACTGTCTGATATTATTTACAAGGAAAGTAGTAAATGTTTTTCAGCCACTTAAATGTGTCAGCGGTGGAGAGATGTGGGGGGGGGGGGTAAATTGAGCACTACATCTTCAAAGTGATACAAGTCAAATATTCAAAATTTAATGATAATGTGTTTGAGGAAAGTAGCCAGATTAACTTGATTTTGAAGGTGAAACGAACACCATTTTTTATGATAAGAAGTAGACTCATTAAAAGCAAAGCTGGGCTTAGCATTGCATAAGTATGGGCTGAATTGGTCAAGTCAGGGTGGATAAAAACAAAAGGACAATGTCTAAGCATTTGAAGGCTCTAATTTGTCCTCTTTTCTGAAGAAATGCCCTAGCATTTTAAAGCCTAATTGCTCACTATTGTGTTCATTTTCCATTATACATCATAGAGCTTTTGGCAGACAATGGTTTGATTTCTTTCAGGCATATGTTCTGTCTGGAAGGACAGAACGCAGCTGCAAAACACCAGAAACAAGAGCACAGTTGTAGGCTGGGATGATGCGATAGGTTATAAGGTCAGATGGATGTTATGGATCTGGCCGAGTAAATTTTGCTTTTTAAGATGAGTGTGAGTCTGTGTGAGTATGCATGAATGTTTGCATGCATCCACAGGTGCAGCATAAAACTCACCGTTGAAGTTGACGGCACGAATGTAGCTAAGCAGCTCTTTGCCGTCGATGCTGGCCATGCGTGGGCAGAGGCCTGGGTAGCCAAAGCAGAGCTCACGGTGCATGCGGTGCAGAGCATGGGCCATGGCGTACACCGCATCCATCACAAACTGAACCTTCCCCTCTTGTTCGTAACTGGAATCACGACCCACTTTTTCTAAACCTAAGAGAAGAAGAGAAAGTGGTTAGACGGGAGAAGAAGAAATTAAAAAGGTGTACAGTTCTATGTGAGCCATTTTGAATTTAAGTCATGAATCAGGGTAGGGACCTCCATCGAGGAACACCAAACAGCTCAGCTACATTGTGTTCTAGTACTGTGTACCATCATAGAAAGGTCTGGAATGGAAAAAGAAAAAAAAAATCAAGCAATGGCATACTTCGTGCATACACAAAGTGGAAGAAAGTGGGTAGAGTTTGGCTGATGGAGAGGAGAAAAAAAGAGGGAATTTTGTTTAAAAAAGAAAAATTGGGGTGAAGCAACAAAACAACTTGAAAGAGGTAAAAGGGAGAAAAAGAAAACAGAAAAAGAACTTGTGCGAGACAAGGTTGACCATCATACAGGTAACAGGGCACTCAGCCTGACAATGACAAATAAAGCCTCTGAGTCCATTCTCACCCTGGTAGCAAAGTTATAGAAGGAACATGTTCCTTCTTTATATTTTCTGGACCACTAATAATGGCATTCCCTTGTATGAGAGAAAGGCAAAAAGTGTTCAGAGAAGACAAAATATCCTTTATCCTCTTTCTGACTCATGTCACATGGCTGTGTGTTAAAACCTCTTAACTAACACTTGAAAATACATGTTTTTCTCGCCTACATTTTTACCCCAAAAAAGTGATGCCGTTCCCACATCCTTTGGCCCTCTGGGAGGGTCCCGAGGTCATTGGGAAGTTAACACTCTCAATTTTTTGTTTCTAGTGTCAGTGTGACACTTGGCCTTACTGACACAGAGCTAAAAAGGGTTAGAATAGAGAATTTCTATTTCCGTCCAAGTAAATCATATGTAAAATGATTAAAAAAACCACTACTGTAAGCATATTACATGGGCTGGATACAAAAATAGTACCCTAGCCACATGTCTCAACTTAATACAGAAAAAATCCAGAAGAAAATGACTCAGAAAATAGATTTTATATGAATTTATTTCTACAGATATGTCTGTGCGTTTTTTTAATTTCCTTTCAGAAAAAAAGCCCAACAAGTGCAAAATACAAAACTTCTCAAATAAAAAAACACATCCACATCACTCACACACATACCTGAAATAACTACATACATTTATAGAAATAAGTAATTATAAATTGATGAAATGGTGAAATGTAATAACTAAGGCCTTATTTTTGCTTTGACACAGCTGGAGCCATCACAGGGTTAAAATTTTCTGGTCAAGTTTGGTATCAATCAACTCGTCTTCTTATTGGCTAAACAGGGAGGCCGGTTTCATAGCATGTAGTTTTACCTGGAAGGAATAGCTGTTAATCTTTCCCATGTGTGGCCTCTGTAAATTCTGCGACTTGATTGGCTTCCATAAGGGCAAACTCAGGTTACAGTAGACTGATTGGGTGAAACGACCTGTCACTCAATTTGTTCGGCTTCAGGGAATTCGACGGTGGGCAAAGATACAATGTGGCGGCCTCGGGGCAGACGGCAGTAGCGATCAAAATCTAGAAATCATGGACTGTTCAGATTTGTTTACGAGGGAACACGGCCAGAATCTACAAGATTGTGAGGGGACCAGCTCGTTTTGGATTAAAAGGATTGGATGGACTTATTATTTGAACTGTTGGCAATGTAGGAAAAAAACGTTTATGGCGATCTTTCACCGCTGTGATTAAAGACACGAGGAAACAGGTTGGAATGCACGCTCGACTTTAGACACTAACGGTGTGTGTTTCTCTACTTGTGAGGGCTTATTGGAATCATGAGACTTTAAGCTTTCTAATGTTGTGCTGCATGAGCATGTTTATGAAGATTTAATGCTTGCAATTTATTAGTGAAGAAAACATTTTAACTGGTTCCAACGAGCTACTGCTCCAATAAGTGACAAAGTAACGCCAACATGTTCATATTTACATGTTGGCGTTTGTATAGTCACAGGGTGTACAAATAACAAGGTCACATGAGAAACAGCTTCTAACCGCATACTAACTGGGAACTATATTCTCAGAAAGGCGAAGCACTGCCATTTCTGCTACTTTGGCGGAGTAATTTGCTCGCTGCGCCTGAGAAGCCAGGTCACGGAACAAAGAGTTTGCCTGAAGTTTGCACAGAGTTGGAGTAATAGAGTCAACAATTACTAGATACTAAAAGCATAGTTTACAATCATAGTTGTTTGCTGTATAGTTAAGAGCTGCAACAACAAGGGAGACCCGGTAATAACATGTTTAATAGAAGTCCAACCAAAAACGCTGACCGGATGAATCTATGGCTACTTGCTCTAGATATGTATCCAAATACACTTGTAGCCACCTTCAAGAACCATCGTGTTTGCTCAGAACATCTCACTGAGGATGATTATTATGAAAAAATGGAATTAGCCACACAGGCCATGAAGCGTGTGCTGAAGGCCATCCCATCGATAGTACAGATCGGATCCCCTGCAGCTAAGGTTAGTGTTCTGTTATGTTTTTACAGGACTAACTACTCTAACAGTGGCAAAGTTATAGTAACACTATAACATGAATAAGGTGGTCACTACTATTGCAGTTGTTCTCAGGCTACATTTATCCCCTGTAATGTTACTGTGTTCTCACAAATGAGCTTTTTCACCCCACAATAAAATGAGCAGTGCGAGAGCTAACGCTCATGACTATAGCCTTTACCTTTCTAATTAATTGGATTCCACATATACATCATCAGTCTGTGTTCGTTCTGAATCTCCCCTCAACCTCAGTCTGCTCGACATTTTGTCTATCAGTTTCCAAAATGTTTAACACCTCGTCGGTGTATTGTGGCTCAAAAAGATATGGTTCTGGATCTTGGTTTGATACCAAGTAAAAATCCTCATCCTCAATTTGACAATTCCTCAATATCAGCCATGATCACCAGTCTTGTTTGCTACTAGCTATTCATATTAGTTTTGTTGCAGAGGTAACTGTGCTTTTCGGTGTTGTGCTAATCACTCCACCCAAGTAGCAGTGCTTCGCCTTTCCGAGAATGTAGTTACCACTTCCAGTTAGAATATGTCTGTGTCTCATGTGACCTTGTTATTTGTACACCCTGTGACTATACAAATTAAGGTGACCAGATTTCTCAGACAAAATCCGGGGACATTTTCAGCTTAGATGCGTAAATACCTCCAAAACAGGTCATGTTTTTATCTTTGTAAAACTTAAAACGGGGACAATGCCCCAGGGGAATCACAAGACCTAGAGCTGCACTGGGGCACAAGGGGGGTCCATGGGCATGCTCCCCTGTAAGAAAATGTTTCAAACAAAACAAGACTAGCTCGCCCCTTCCACCTCCTCAGCCCCTCCCTCTGTTTGCTGATTATTTGGCTGGAGAAAGCCCGCAAAATATACTGAAGGAAAATATGCTGAAGGAAAATGAAAATTGAGCAAAAGTACGTAGGAGGGCGGAGCCAGGCTATCAATCTGGTGCACTTTGCAAAGAAATTCAGAGTTTAGACTTGATTGTTCTTATCTATGGATGGAAATATTTGTGCTGTAGCCTGAACTAGTTTGCACTTCAGAATTTTAATCATGCACACACAGGTGGAATTGTTTTTTTCTTCATATTTTTGCATTAATGTCACTAGGAAGCATCCCATTATAGATATATATTCATATTGTAAGTGGGATATATATAAGTAAGTGAGATTGTCTGGAATCTGGCAATATAATAACCATTATGGTGGGATACACTGGCTAAGTAATTTACAAAATTATCTGTGCTGACATAACTAGTTCACATGAGAATACAATATAGTTTGGAGATCATGTAGAAAATTTGTTGCAATTTCAAACTTACAGATTACTCGGGAACCGCTTGTTGTACTGATGCATGTGTTGAGTGAAGCGTTTGAGGTATTTCACAGAGAGTAATGGGTGTGCAGAGATTTATGCATAATGTAAACATGATAACATTTCATGTAGGCCACATTCTCATTAGGGGCTGAGCCCCCCCCCTAAAGGTCTGATCCTAGGATCACCCATGCTGCTACTTCATACACCTTCTGTTGTAATGTTTACTGAACTACATTTATGTGACAGCTTTTGCTTTATTGCTTCAGGCTTGTTTCTGCAACAGCTCATAGAGTATCGGATACATTAAAAACTATTGAGGAAATATTTTCCGAAGACATTGACGCAGTATTAAACGAGATCGCTGCAGTCGGCAGCGGCGAAACAAGCAATGTAAGTTAATTGGACAATTGTCTAGTTTGTATTTACGTTCATAAAAGTGCTCGTTTTGCTACTGACAGACTCAGATTAATATTCTAAGTGTCTGACAACATTATGGAAAGGATTTCTAAGGAGGTCGACCTTTCTGTTAAAGATTAAGATCCTTTTTTAAAACATAAAAAGTTTAGCGAAATTGCGTTCGCTAAACCCACCAGACTCCCTGTAAATAATCAGTATTTTTAGCATCGTAAAATACGGCTTCTAAAGCATCTCTGAGCTCTGAGCAGCGCTGGCTCTGGCTGTGTTGAGGCTGCGTGTGTGGGTCTATCGGCTACGTTCGGTCAGTGTTTTCTTTCATTCATTCCAATTTCGGGTCTGTCAGTCAAAGTGAAAACCGGGGACATTTCCGGGGACAGATCCAGCCGGGGACAGGTCACCAAAACCGGGGACTGTCCCCGGAAACCGGGGACGTCTGGTCACCCTAATACAAATTCTAACATGTAAGTAGGAACCTGTTGGCGTTTATTTTGTCGCTTACTGGGAGCAGTAGCTAGTTGGAACCAGTTACCTGCAGGACCTTTGCAAGGCTAAGCTAATGCTGGGGGCGTCAGACAGAGTTACAACACGCACGGAGGTGAAAAGGGTATGTATCGACTTGTCTAACTCTGGGGGATACGGTGACTAAGCTAAAGTCCCAATAAGTCGACATGTTCCTTTAGGGACCATTGTATACATTTTCTATACATTTATTTAAATACACAATGTATATTTAGATACCGTCTGGCGTGCCTCTCGTGTGTTGCTTATTTTTCAAAAGCTATGTGGCTTATCTAATTACTGCAGCCTAATTAATTACTTCTGATTCATGTTTAAGTTCATAAATTGCTGTAAAACAATGCATATTGGCATTTGGCATTCATGCTCTCTGAGAAATACACGCATGCACAGAGACACACACATACACAAAGGCACACATAACCTCCTTGTTGCAATTTATTGAGAGGGTTTTATGTAACGACTCAGCAGAATGAGCTAATGAAAATAAACAACGGAGTGAAAAGAAATACCTCCTTGACACATTAAGATGGAAATCTGTAATTGATTACAACATTCATTTTCTCTGGTTTTCATCAAAAAGTTCAAGGCGTGGAACTTCCAAGGCTATCCAAACATCCTAAACTCATTATCTTTCTTTACGGACATGTTTTGTTGTATGTTGATTATTTTAAATCCTATTTCTGCCTGGTTTTCTTCTTCAGTTTCTCCCTCTCTCTCCTCTCACTGCCTCTGTGTGTGATTTTCTTATATTCACTTGTTCTGTCCTTCTCTGTTCTGCCTTGTTTCCCTCCCAACTGTCTTTGCCTGTTCTTTCTTACAAGTAGCAGTCACCTTCAGGCATCACAAACTGAAATCAAAACTTGTTTGGGCTGAGCTGAATTAACAAGACCAGAGGCTCCTCAATCAATATGAGAATCCATAAGGAATTAATACGGTCCTGAGAATGAAATCCAATCCACAGTTACAGACGGCTGTTGGGTGTTTTGTATGCATGTCTGCATCCATGTGTTTGTTGTTAGTGGCGTGCGCGTGTGTGTGTGTCACTGGGATGTTAGTCAGCAATTATCTTCATGCCATGTGGTCCAACAAAGCAGCTGATCACTGTTTGTCTAAACATCTCCTCTCAATCTCTGGATAACCAAGCCGTACAGTGGCTATACATATTGTGTGTATGTTTAGAGAGAAAAGGCAGGCAGACAATTAATGTGTGACAGAAACAGAAAGGTATGACGAGCAAGCGATAAAGCTAGCAGAAGAAAAAAAACACCCCTCTCTCTTTTTGAACGGTGAGCTTTTATTCAGCCTCACACACTTGCATTACCATCTGTCTGTTAGATGTAACACCCTGAACCCTGTTATTTAATCCTGCAGGGGGTTAACACATCACTTTTTCTGCTGCAGCACAGGGCTTGTCACTCCGGTTTGCACACACATGCTGGTGCCCAGTAAAACCACATTTGTCTGAGCCAAAGTTGGGGTAGTAGTGCAGGGTAGTGATACAGACGGCCACGATTTGAGCAATATAATGCATATGTGTATATGTTTTCAAGCGTTAGACATGAAAATACTTGTTACTTATCAGTGTTGGCCAACATGTTGTTTGTGTCTCACTGCACTTAATTTGACATTTGATGATTTAACCAGCTGCACAGATTACAGTAACCTCTGCTTATGCAAAGGCACGCACCTTTTGGCCAACAACCTGCTCAACATTCATATTGACAAACATTCACACCTCAGTAGTCGCTGAAAGAGAGGATAGAGATGTTCTCAAAAGCCTCTGAAATTCTTGCCAATAGCCTAGTTTTCAAACCTCACAGGTACATCTATATTTAATTGCCTTTCTTTCCTACCAGGCATCCACACATTGTATAGTGCAAGATAAAAAAAATGCACACGGATCTCTTCTTTTTTTAAATGTAGGGTTTTTGCTGTTCTTTCTAAAAACATTTTAAACCACAATCTTTTTTATGGTGTCTAATATCTGTCAAACAATACCACTGAGGCCTAACATTTTTTAGAGGTTTAAAAGTCTTGTCATGCCCTGAGGTTACTCTGGTAGCAGCCTCAGTAATGTGATTGATGCTACTAAGCTCAGTCAAAAGCCTCCGTGCACCAGGGTGAGATGAATACTCTACTGGACCAGCGGAGTGCAGCAAGGGGAAGCCAGTGCATCTAACTGAGTGGCTAACGGTCTTGATGAATCCAATTGGAAGTAAATATACTTGTCCTGTCACTAATGTCAGGACCACTGCCGCCCTTTACAATTAATGTAGAATTAACATTAAACAAAGAGTTGATGGAAGTTGACACTCAGATGTGTTCCAGCACTTTACTCTAAACAGAACACTGATTAAAATACAGATCAACCATTTAAACTGTAGGCTAAACAACTGAATTGTGCTCGATGTGGATTAAAGTATTTGATCATCTGAAATCTTTTATTTGCTGCAAGCAAGATGTTAAAGGAATATATTTTTTGGGAATGAAGCCTCTTTCAACTTTTCAATTTTGTGTTCCAATGTCTACAGCATGTTATGTTGCTGTTGCAGTTTATCTCCTTCTAATGTGTTGGGAATTGAGCTTCTATGATTTAAAGTGACTTTGCAGCTAAAACAGCCTCATTCACGCAAATACAAAAAAAGAGTATTACCTTTAATGCACAACCTCAACTGGGCGCCAGGACCCTGTGACATCCCTGTTGGGTGTGGTTACAGGTGCAGCAACGCATACAGGTGAATCTGGCTGTAAACGTTCAACCACACAGGACAGTGGAACTCTGCTTTTCAGCCTTGTTACCACCTGGCTCAAAGCACGGTAACAAAAAGGGAGGTCTCACACAAATAATGTAGCCAAAAGTAGTTTATTCGACTAAATACCCTAACAACATAACTTAACCCAACCTGAAGGTAACAGTGGGGTGTGTAAGTATAGAAGACATCAGTTGTGTTTGCCATGCATGGTTGAGTGAATAAATGAAGGGAAGTGTGTTGTAAGATGCAACAAACCAAACAAAGGACAAAATGTTGGATGCTCCAGTAGGACCAGCTGAGAGAGAGTGAGACTCCCAGAAGGGCAGGACTTTATGCCTTCTGTAGGCCACGCCCAGTTGGCCAGGTAAAGACGACCCTCCCAACTCACCTCCCCGCCCACTCAGCACCTGAAAACAAAAAGGAGCAGACATGACAGGCCGGCAGATTGGGAAGGGCCGTCACACCCCCTCCCTCATGATGGGAGTCCTCACACTCCCAACAAAATCCCAACCGCCACAAGCACAGACAGTCAACATAATTTCCATTAGTCTGCATGAGTACAGCACCAGCCCCCACCTTACTAGCATCCACATACAGCGAAAAAGGCCGGTCCATCTGGGGGGCTGCTAGGACAGGGGCAGAACACAACAAAGACTTCACCGACTCAAAGGCGTCCTGAAATTGAAGCGACCATTCAAACGTAACCTTTTGGCTTAGCAGAGAAGTGAGTGGAGCAGCCACAGTGGAGAAGTGTTAACAAAACCCACGATAGTAACCCACCATACCCAAGAAACTTGGTAGTCGGAACAGGAAACTGGTCAATAGCCAACACCTTTGCCCTCACTGGACAAACCCACCCCTGACCAACCACCTTACCCAGGAAGGTGACTGTTGCCTTAGCAAAATCACATTTTGCCAAGTTGATGGTCAACCCTACCCAGGCCAACCGGTCAAACAGGGCCTGTATGAGCTGAAGATGATCTTCCCAAGAGTCACTGTATATGACAACATCATCCAAATAAACAGCACAACCCACCAGTCCTGACACAACCTTATTCATTAAACGTTGGAAAGTGGCTGGGGCGTTACGTAACCCAAATGGCATTACTGAATAGGAGTACAAACCACTGGGAGTAATGAAGTACGCAATCTGCCTAGCCCTAGGACTTAGAAGAACCTGCCAATAACCTTTAAGTAAGTCAAACTTACTGACAAACTTAGCAGAACCAACTTGGTCCACACAGTCCTCCATACGCGGAAGTGGAAACGAGTCAGGCTTCGTCAGTAGATTCACTTTGCGAAGATCAGTACACGGTCTAAAAGTGCCATCAGGCTTCTTTACAAGCAAACATGGAGAAGACCAACTAGATGCACATGGCTCAGCAATGTTATTTTCCAACATATAACCGACCTCTGCTTCCAACTGCCCGCGCTTTTCCAAAGACATGCGATAAAAACGTTGTCTAACGGGCTTAGCATCTCCCACGTCAATGTCATTTTCAATAAGTTGAGTATGCAACGGAACATCAGCAAACAAACACGGATACATTGTTATCAGGTTCACCAACTGTGAACGCCTTGGTTCCGGTAAATGTTTTAACACTCCCTCCAGTTTATCAAGTGACTCAGTTCTTAAGACGCCCCATCATCGGGTGAAACCAACACATCCTCATGTTCCACCGTCAGATCCCCAGATGGAGATGGATTCTATAGCGTAACCGCTGCCGCACCCGAAGAAATCACAGACCCGGGACCTAAACTCACGGCGTTCACCCGCCGATCATATAACGTCTTCATTTTATTTTGAGCTCCCTGCAAATTCACTTTTGCCAGTTCATTTGCACGGTACAACCGCTGTCTGAACCCATTCACATAATCTATTAAATTGGTCGGAGCTTTTCCAGCTTTCCAGTCATCATGTAATGAGGCTAAAGGGGCTCTTACTTTATGACCAAAAACCAGATCATTAGGACTAAAGCCCAAACTCCCTTGGGACACCTCCCTGGCAGCTAACATTAGCCATGGTAACCCCTCCTCCCAGTCACGTTCCAGCTCAGTACAATAAGCACGAAGAAGAGACTTCAGAGGTCTGATGAAACCTATCCAGAGCTCCTTGGCTCTGAGCATGGTAAGCGCTGGACTGCGAACGTTTAACATTCAGTTGCCTTAACACCTCTGCAAACAGCTTGGAACAGAAGTTAGAACCCTGATCAGACTGAATAACCTTAGGAATACCAAAAATAGACAGAAACTGTGTAAGAGCTCTCACAACTGACTTAGCGGTGATGTTTCTGAGGGGATACGCAGCAGGATAACTTGTAGCCTGACACATTACAGTAAGCAAAAAGGCATTTCCAGCTTTTGAGCGTGGCAAAGGACCAACACAATCAATGATCAGATGCTCAAACGGATGTTCAGCAATTGGAATAGAGTACAGAGGTGCAGGCTTAATCACCTGATTTGGTTTGCCTGTTAGCTGACATGTGTGGCAAGTTTTAACAAAAGCAGAAATGTCTCTTTAAAAGAGGCCAGTAAAAATGTCATAAAACCTGATCATAGGTTTTCCTGACCTCTAAATGACCCACCACGCCATCATGAGCTATCCGAAGTACAGTAAGTCTTAACACAGAGGGCAGAACAATTTGCACAATCTCCCCCACAAAACAGTCCCCCTGGGGAACCCACATTCTCACCAACAGGCCGTCTGAGAAAATAACCACAGGCTGCACTCTCCACTTCATCCTCAGGCAGAACCTGGCTGTATAGAGCCTGAAGGGATGGGTCATCTCTTTGCTCTTTCACCAAACTCCTGCAAGACATCGGCAAGGGATAAGCAGGCACAGGGAATACCGAATCACCTTTCCCACATGGGCTAACAAGACCGGAGCCATCACTGGCCCGGCTCATAGCACGTGTCACTGCATCGGAAAGCACCCCCAAAACGTCTTTGGATGATTCAGAACCGTCTACCTGGTGAATTTGAGTATCCCCCAAAACAGATGAAACAGGCCACATACAATTTCCTGCCAGGTCATTCCCCAGAATGTTATGTAGTCCTCCCCACAGGCAAGGCAGGCCGCACCCCCATGGTCACCTCGCCATGCACCAAATCCGAGAAGAGTGTAAATTTATGTTGTGGGGCAGAAAAAAACCGTCAAACCCATTCCCCGGACAGCAATACTGGAACCAGTCTCTGTCTCAGAGAAAGATAGCACAGAGTCAAGAGCCCCTGAATCCCTTAATATCTTAACAGGAATTTTCCTGCCACTCCCAACCAGCGAAACATAACCCTCAGTTACAAACGCAGCATAACCAGGATCAATCACCTCCTCAACTGAGGAAACATTCTGATGTTGCGCCATCACAGGAACCTCCGTCCCCAACACAGACAATGAAGGTTTTGTGTGTTCCCACACTGCCGCAAGGACACGACTTCGCTCCTCACGCAAAGACGCAGCAGCTGCAGACGATTTTGTCGGTGAATACACAGGTTTAAACTTTCTTCAACACTGGGCACTCACATTCCAGTGACCCTTCCCCAAACAGTAGTTACAGACGCAATTTGGGTCCAGCTTTCCCTGGAAACCCCTGTCTGCCTCAGTCCTCTCAATCCCTTCTGACAACCTGATAGAGTGAGCCGCATCTCCACAACCACGGGACCCCCAAGAAATACCGTATGGGTCAAGACAAACTCATCCGCCAATTTAGCAGCATCTGTAACCTTACTTACTTTCTGTTCATTTATGTAAGTAACAACACGATCAGTCAGAGTATTTTTAAACTGTTCAATCAGCTCCCGCAAATCCTCCAAGGTTTGTATCTGAGAAGCAGCACACCACCAACTAAAATGATTGATTAAATTACAAGCAAATTCAGTATGAGACTGCTTCTCTTTTTTGTGTGATCTGAACCACTGACGATATGCTTCCGGCACCAATTAATTTGCCCCAAGTACAGCAGCTTTAACCAAGTGGTAGACACCACTATCAGCAACACTCATGACTGAAAATGCCTCCTGGGCCTTACCAGTGAGCACACACTGAAGTAGTAGAGTGCTGTCAGTGTCAGTAAAGCCCGTGCATTAGCTAAAGGTTCAAACAAAACAAAGAAAATGTCAGAGTCCTTTTCATTAAATTTTGGAACCAACCGCAAATTTACGGAAACTTCAAACGACTGAGTCGGAGGAGTAAGCCCTAACGACCCATCAACCTTCTGTGGGCCAGACTGAAGCTTTCCTGTACTTATAAGGTCCAAACGACAGCGCTCCAACTCTGCCTGTTGTCTCGCCTGATCATGTGCCAGTTCAGCCTCCCGAAGATGAACATCTTGATGTGCCTTCTCCAATTGCAAATGTAGTAAGAGTAACTGTTTCTGCTCCACAAACGACAACCCAGCCCCAAAACCAGCCAGAACAGGTGCCACATTAGACACTTTAACTTCCCCATCCGCATCAGACAAACTAGTCACTACCACAGGCACCCTAGCAGTCTCCCTAAAGACAGGCAAAACATCCTGATCCACTAACGTGGTCTTTAACGCGACCAACAACTCATCTTTGTTTAACTTTTTAGAGAGATCCACGCCATAATAGTCAGCCACTCTAAAGAGCTGGTCTTTCATATAAGAATCAAGCAATTCCACACCTGGACACTGAACAAATTCCTCAATCGAAGCCATTTTCCCAGGCAGAACGTCTAAGCAACAAATACAGGTAGGCAATAACACCAACAAGGACGACAAGCCGCAAGTATGAAACCTCATTCCTCTGGCTAACCACCTACATACTACCTCTCTTACTCAACCCTAGTCTTCATGCAGGCTAGCGTCAGGATAAATTAAGCACAAGCCCAGTAACTCGGTTAACTTTCAGCATGCTGAAAATCACCTAGACAGCCATGGAGTGCACCCGAGCAGCTCCTGGAACCGCTCTAACCACCTGCTGCACAAAAATAACAAACTAAAACATAAAAGAGTCAATGGGGACAACGAGTGCCCCACATTACTTATGCCTACCAGGAATAAAGGATCCAAACGACTCACCAGCCTTCAACCCTGCCGAGTCGGTCAAAAACAGTGTGAAACACTCCCTGAAAAATAGTTTTTGTTTTAAACCTTTACCAGATTCTCAGTACTAACAATGTCCCAGACGAGCCCCCATTTGTTACCGCCTGGCTCAAAGCACGGTAACAAAAAGGGAGGTCTCACACAAATAATGTAACCAAAAGTAGTTTATTCAACTAAATACCCTAATAACATAACTTAACCCAACCTGAAGGTAACATGTGAATAAATGAAGGGAAGTGTGTTGTAAGATGCAACAAACCAAACAAAGGACAAAAAGGGTGGATGCTCCAGTAGGACCAGCTGAGAGAGAGTGAGACTCCCAGAAGGGCAGGCCTTTATGCCTTCTGTAGGCCACGCCCAGTTGGCCAGGTAGCCCTGCCAACCCTCCCAACTCACCTCCCCGCCCACTCTCAGCCCCTGAAAACAAAAAGGAGCAGACATGACAGGCCGGCAGATTGGGAAGGGCTGTCACAGCCTGCTGTTAAAGATACTCGTAAACCGTTGATCGTCAACCGGATGGTAAACATAAAAAGAACAGAAAACTAAGAATTCCATTCAACAGTGTAACTTGTTTCTTGAAGTAGATGCCAATAAGGAATATTACTTTTGAGTGTTTGTTTTGCGCTGAAATGAAAATATTTGTGTTTTAATGTGCTCAGACAATCAAAAGCGAAATCTGTAACTATTTTATGATCACATTTTGCATGATATCAGTTGTTTTGCCAGAAGTCTGTTCTGGGACTCTTTAACTTCTAATATGAACATTCACCCAGGAAAGGCAACTGACTTCCCTATGCTTAAGGCCATATGGCTTAATTGTCGTAACACACATATACAAGCACACGAACAGACATCTGTGTGCACTCACTCACATCGGCTTATTATGTGTATCATCAATTGCATTGCTCCCAGTGCATCAGAGCACAGTGCAGAGTGTAGTTAAGGGCTGCAATCTTTGAAACTACTCAATAATATTGCATACTGCTATCACACTGAATCACAGGGATGTATCATCAGTTTAAAATATGGATTCAAGCACCAGGTAATTGGTCATTTGTGCCACATAAAGTAGAAAGTAATATATACTAATGTGTAAAAACAGACCTTTTTGAGACATCTCTATACTAGTCTCACTAATCAACCAAAGGCCCTTGGAATGGCTACCTCATGACATACCATAATTACAAACCTAATAATGCAAATAGTTGAATAGTTAATAAAGGTAAACAATTAGTAAATGCTTTCATAACCACATATATGTACATATGTATCACAGTGGAGGTACTGAAGTTATAATGTAAACAAAAATACTGAGAATTGCTTCCCAAATAACCTAATAATAAAGATATCAATAGAAGAGTTTATCTTGGCCTTTTTACAGCTGACCCATAAATCCCAGGTTACTGATTGCACTTATTATTTGTAAGCAGATTTGTGACCCCATTACACAGAACTAAAGTGTATTGCTTGTATTTACAACGAGCCAGCTTCTTTCCCCGATGAATTGATATGTGTGCATGTGGGTTTGCGTTCAGCATTTGTGCACACTTCCATTCAGAGAAAAAGTACAACCAAAGTGTTATACTTTGAGCCATAGATTAACGTGTCATGAGATAATGAGAATTTCTCTATGCTGTGAAACTCAATGTGAAGAGACATGATGCATCATTAATTAGCATCTTGCAAGAAAATGCAATCCTGCCTTGAGACAGTTAAACGACTGGTGCTGTTATGAGTGGTGCTAACTGGGAAAGCACAACTGTCTGGGTTTCCTGGGATTGCGTCAGGTGTAACCGGAGCAAGGGGAGTGTGTGTGTGAAGAGTGCAATGCTATGGAGCTTTTATTGGATCTGTCTGCTCATTGTCTGCAGCCAGGAACAGCTTGCCACATCAATGAAGTGGCCACAAATCTATTCATTTATCTGCACATGATGTGTGTGAGCAGGTGGGAAATCAAAACACATCATCAATTGAGTCTTTAGTACGCATGTATAATATATCCAGCATGGTTCAGACTGGCTTTAGTGTGTGCGTGTGAGAAAACAAGACTAAAGTGAAAGAGATAAGCAGGGATTAAGGTTGAGATGGATACAGAGACACAGTAAGGTACAGAAATGGACGGACAAAATGGCTGTGTTAATATGCACCCTGTCTGACATTACACTCTCTTCCATTTTCCAGCCAGCAGCAGCTAAATTAAATTCAGCCTTTCTGCTCAGTGTTAATGCCATTGGAGACCACAGGCAACTCGGTTTTGTTGGCTGCTTGGTAAGTGAGGATTTGCATTGAAAACTGGGAAAAAAGAACTTGAAAAACTCTGAGAGGCAGAAGTACTTTTATGTCTCATAAAAGATCTGCTAACCAAAAGCTCCATGAGGATGCAATCATCTCCATATCTGTCTCCAAGTCATTTTCATATTTTGTGGTTGATTATTTATTCTTGTTGCATCGACATGCAGGCCGGGTGCTGTGATCGGTTTCTAGATCAGTATAAAGGCGTTCCTCATCTTAGTTCTGTTTAGTAAAAGCTACAGGCATGTCAGTAACTTTGTTTAAAAAATGATTTCATGGGAAAAGTTTTGTTTGAAATTGAGATAATCTGCTGTTTGAAGATCATGAAACCTGCTATTACAAATGTAACCTTTAAAGTCTCTATATGACAGAAGATAAGGGTTTTACAGTTGGGACCTAGTACTTTAAAGACATCTTTGAAGGTGATGGTGGTTATTTTCATCATTATCATTATTCAAAATTGATACTGCATTTTCAAAGAGACCTCTTCAAATATCTCCTAAATGACATGAGAACTTGAATCATCTAACCGGGCCCTTCAATGCAGCAACATCAATGCAGAGGTGGTGTTACTAAGTCTCACTGGTAAGAGTTTGTCTCCAGGATTACTGGAGATAACAGCAATCCAACTATAACCTTAAGAGTAGAAGTGAAGAGCTTGAAGATAATCACAAAAAGGCCAACAGATTATTTTTGACCTCCTAAAGAAGACATAAAACCCTGAGCTGACAGGGTGTAACAAACATGATGCACATACAGAAAGTCCTGTTTGGATTTCGATTGAGAAATGATTGAAATCACAGTGTTTCATTATTAAAAGCTCAGTCTTCCAGAGATGTATAGTAACAAAGTAGAACTACTTCACTACTGTCCTCATGTACTAAAAAGGCTGTACTCTACTGGATTATTATTTTTTCTCCTACTTCAACTTTTACTTCAGGACTTATTTTCAATGAGTGTAATGCTTGTATTTTTTTATGCTCTGCATTGTTACTTGTTACAGCCAATCACCGTGAATTTGTATGTGACTCTGAAAGTAAATGACCAAACGGATGTATTACGTGACGTAATACACATGTCGCCAAATTCATTTCCTTGTGTGTGACTCAAACATCTCACATTTACCAACAAAACATATAGCGGAAGACCGTGCAAAACATTTCAGACCATCCCGCCAACTTGTATACATTTTAACAGGTTTTACATTTTAGTCTGCTGTAACGTTTTTTTCACTATAAAGCTGCTGCTGTTTCAATCTTGTCGGCTCTCTGCAACGGGCGGGGATGCTGCTCAGTTCCCCCCGAGACTAAAACTTGCTGCATACATGTACTTGCTACAGCCAGCCTGTAGCACGCAAATGTGACGTCATGGGAGTGCCGTAACTATTTATACTCGTGCGTGGTGGTCGTGACACTAGTTGCAGTCTTCTCCTGAACGGAGGTGGTGCTAATGAGCAAAGGCTACTGACTTTACCATTTCTACGGAATAGAAGAAGAAAAAGGTAAACAACGGCAGAACTGGCAGCAGCAATGCTGTCAAAATTTCTATTTGATTCGATTACCTACTTGCACCTTAAATAACTCATCTTAACCCAGTACGTTTACAAGAGAGACATGCAGTCACTCTGAGAGTCCTGGCATCCGGTTGTCCGCAAACTTGTCCGTGCTTTCTGTTTCTGCTTTGTCGCATGCCGATGGAAAGAAATATAGTGGTGTGCGCCCTCTGCTCGTGCACTCAAAATCCTGGCACGCCAACGAGATCTACATCCTTTTGACGTCACATTTGTGCACGCCAGCTCGGCTGTGGCGAATGTAAAACGGCCGTGACGCACAAAAACAAACACATACAAACACACACAAACACACGCGGATGCAGGAAAAACCGTAATTGAGACGTACACAACGACCTTAATTGAGGACAGCTACGTTTGTTATTGTCAGTGCAATGATGAGTTAAAGTCCAATAAGTACTTTATAAACCGTATGAAGCTGTGTGTCACAGCCCAGGCTAAGAAATTAACTAACAATGTAAACAAGCCAGTAACAAACACTGTAGGTTCAAATTTGATTCATTCAATACATTAATATTTTTTGTCTTAAATCCACCAGCCATTTTCATATTATACCAACATTTGCAGCATCTTGAGCCTTATTGGTAAGGTTACTAGGAAAACTTAGCCTAGAGTAATTTTATTCTCCCCAAAACAGGTTTCCTTTTTATTTTTAAACAACTATACAAAAAGAAATTTAAATAATATAAACATTATTCAAACTTTTGACAGCTTTCTTTAATAACCACATAACACAATACTTGAACTTTTACTTTTAGTACGTGAGTAGTACATTTAAAAAAAGTAGTACTTCCACTTAAGTGTGGTGCTTGAAGAGCATTTCAACTTCTTTTTTGATAGAGCACTTGTACTTTTACTCAAGTCGGGGTCTCTAGTACTTTATACATGTCTGCAGCCTTCAATTCCCCCACCATCACAATGTGAGGTTAAACAAACACTTGTTCAGCACCAACACTTGAAGCCATGCTCAACATCTCCTGGTTCATTGGCCAGGAGTCTCAACGATTTGTTTGATGCCAGTAGAACAACTAAAATATGTGCTGCAATGCCTTCCTAGCAAAGCCAGTGCCGGTCTGTATCTATTACAAACACAAACCAATACATTAAGGCAGTGAGGTGGGGCTAATGCAGGAATACTGACTCGCTAAGGGCCTTGATGGATGCCTTCATGGACCAATGTGCCAGGCAGGTTTTACACCGCGAGTGATTGATGGCATCACGGATGACAGAAAGACTAATGATTCGGACAAGCTCCTTAATTAAACATCAATTAGGAACACATTCAATTCCCTCCTTCTCTGCTCCTGTCGCTTAACAGTTTATTTTTTTTTCTCAGTTTTCTCAGGCGTGCTCACATGCATATACATGCATGTTTATTTTCCATTTTAAGATGCAGATGTGATAAATCTGAGAATAATGAACTAAGAAAATTTAATTTATAAACCTTGGGATAATACATTTAGATGGTAATGAATACATTTACATAAAGGTTGCTTAATTAGCTTTGCATTCATTTATCAAACATGTCTGAAAGACATCAGGGAGATGACAGGATAGGGAAATGCTGCCCACAAATACATCATAATTTATAGACATTTCAAAATCATTGTCATAACAATAAACACATGCACCTATTTTGCTAAGGAATGTTTTTGCTTTATATGTCATAACATGAAGCAAGGAAAACATGGCCCAACCGCCCACAAGAACCCACACATGAACAACGCACAAAAAGAGTTTCCTTGTTATAAACATACTTGTCTGGCTCTGAGCTAGCTAAGGGCTAATCTGCCAAGAGAGAAATGAATAATCAATAGGAGAGAATAGGAAATGAGCATCAGACAGGGATTCTGCTCCACATGATTTACCAAGAGAGCACTGAAACACCAAACAAAGTTAAAAAAAAAGAACCAAGGGTTACGCCGATACACCGCTGCACAAATACCAGTTGTTTGTGTGTGTGTGTGTGTGTGTGTGTGTGTGTGTGTGTGTGTGTGTGTGTGTGTGTGTGTGTGTGTGCGTGCGTGCGTGCCTGCGTGAGTGCGTGCCTGCTCCATTATTGGCGCCCAATATTGTGTTTGTGCAGTCAAAGAGCAATGTCAAATATCATATAACCTATCACACCTGGATTGCCGGAGGCCCTTCATTCTTCCATCTTCTTAAGATAATCTGTCTGGCTATCATTAAACTAGTCATTAAACTAGTCTGTCTGCTTATGCAAACTGTTTAGGACTGACCCATCTTCCAGAACAAATAATATTGGGAACCTGGGTGACAGAGGTTATCATGTACAGTGGGGCTCAAAAGTTTGGGCACTCCAGGTAAAGATTTGTATTAATGTGCATAAAGAAGCCAAGAAAAGAAAGATCTCCTTGAAATCTCCAAAAGGCATCAAATGACAGATTAGACGTTCGTATAATATGTCACAAAAATAACAGAAAACAAAAGAATGGCGTCTGCAAAAGTTTGGGCACCCTACAGAGTTTCTAACATGCACCGCCCCCTTTGGAAAGCTAAGACCTGACAGTGTCATGGATTGTTCTCAATCATCGTCTGGAAAGACCAGGTGATGTCAATCTTAAGGTTTTAAATGCCCAGACTCATCTGATCTTGCCCCAACAATCAGCACCATGGCTTCTTCTAAGCAGTTGTCTAGAAAACCGAAACAGAAAATAGATCAGATGCCAATATCCTCTGTTCGGAATGTAATTAAGAAATGGCAGACATCAGGAACAGTGGAAGTCAAAGCAAGCACCAAGAAAAATATCAGACAGAACAGCTCGCAGGAGAAACTGGAGTCGTGGTACACAATTCCACTATAAAGAGATACTTGTACAAATATGGTCATCATGGAAGAGTCATCAGAAGAAAACCTCTTCTACGTCCTCACCACAAAAAAAAATCAGCATCTGAAGATTGCAAATGAACATATAGACAAGCCTGATGCATTGTGGGAACAAATTCTGTGGACTGATGAGGTTACGTCAAAGATACGTTTGAAGAAGAAAGGGCACAGAATTCAATGAAAAGAACCTCTGTCCAACTGTTAAGCATGGGGGGGGATCAATCATGCTTTGGGGTTGTATTGCAGCCAGTGGCACAGGGAACATTTCACGAGTAGAAAAAAAAATTTTGGACGCTAACTTGATGCCTCAAAATCCACGGTGGATTACATCAAAAGGCGTAAACTGAAGGTTTTGCCATGGCCTTCACAATCTCCCGACCGCAACATTGAAAATCTATGGATAGACCTTAAAAGAGCAGTGCGTGACAGACTGCCCAGAAATCTCAAAGAACTGGAAGACTTTTGTAAAGGAAAATTGGGCAAAGATACTTCAAACAAGAATTGAAAGACTCTTGGCTGGCTACAAGAAGCGTTTCCAAGCTGTGATACTTGCCAAAGGGGGCAGTACAAGGTATTAACTCGGCCGGGTGCACAAACCTTTGCAGACGCCATTTTTTTGTTTTGTTATGTTGAAAGTGTAAATGATGGAAATAAGATCTACATTTTTGTGACATATTATACGAATGTCTAATCTGTCATTTGATGCCTTTTGGAGATTTTTCCATCTTTTCTTGGCTTCTTTATGCACATTAACACAAATTTTTTTGTATTCCGGTCCAAAATTCCTGGGCCTTATCACAGGACCAAAGGACATAAAGTAAGGGCATCCATTTCCATCAAATTGGTGTGTCTTTCACACCAATTCTAAACAATCTAGTGGGAGTCCAATAGAAGCGATAATAATATAAGCATAATATATAATATATATATAATATATTATAATTTAATAAGCATAATATAATAAGCATAATCACATTGCGTGACATAGTTAATATTCCCACAGACTCTTTCCCATGGCCATGATTTCTATACGTTAGAGGAACATAGTGTCAACACTACAGTAAAACAAAGATTTAAGTCAGATCAACAGACAAGTTGTGAACACAGATAAGTGTAGTATAAATCACTTTGTTAGGAGGCGGCAAACAGCTAGGTAATAATCTCTTGCTACAGAAAGTAGTTGGCGGCAAGTAAGGTTCAACTTTGCATCTTGTTGCATTGATGTAGAAGTGAACTTTCTGTGTGTCTCAGTACACTGTGACATCACTCATGCATCACTCAAGTGCAGTCAGAGGTTAAAAAAGAAAACAAAAACAAAGACTTTCCAGATCAGAGAGATTTTAAACCTACTCTATGCAACATTTATGATCATCATTGTGTTCATTGCCACGTCAGCCTTAGTTATTACTATTAACGATTTACACTTGCCATAGTGTGACTTACTCGCATACCAATTCGCTCGTTGGACCAACCTCAGCGCCTGTTGCTAATGGTAGACAGTTTCCGGGCTGAACTCGCGCTTGTGAAATTTGGTCCAGCATTACCGGCAGAGAAAATTCTTTCACCACAAGGATAATAAACCAGAATTTTCCTGTAATGGCTGAATGACTCCTATACTCTCTTGTTGACTATATGTTTAGGTTACTTGCAGGCTGAACAAATCTCCCTTTGGGTCTGTTTCTGCCTTCTTTCCCCTTTGTCCTCAGACCTCCTGTCAGACTACAGCAACAATGTTCTTCTGCTTTAGGGATAATTCGCTGCAGAACACCACTTTTCATGAGTAATGTGATGCCACAAATATATATGGCTAATATATATTAAATCCTTACTTATTATAACTGGTATATATTACGCACACACAGCTAATATAAATTATTCATTAGTCATTATTCACATTATGCTGAATCACTGTCCTGGCACAACTCAGCTATGCTCACAAGCTCTCTCTCACTGCCTTCAACTATTTTTAATTTCCTTTTGTCAGACCATCCTTTTCTTAATCTCTCGGTCCTGCACTGCTTTCCCCACAAACAAATAAACAAGAATTTTCGTTTGTGTCGCTGAGGGAATGTGTGTTTTATGTCAGCGGCCCTCCCGTCTTCCCACTCATGACAAGCATATATAGACGCCCTCCACACACACACAAAAAGAGAGATGGAACAAAAAGAGACAAGTGAAGGCAGAGCAAGAGCACAATAACGAGAGAGAAGGAAAAAAACAGGCTTAAGCAAGAGAGAAGGAATGAGAGACAATAAATAGAAGAAAAGTTAATAGAATGAAGTTTGAGAGAAATGCAGTGAGAGAAACAACCACGGAAACAAGAGAAGAGAATAGTGTGGGGAGAAGACTATGCCGCTGAGAAGATGGGAATTGTCCAAGAGAGAACGAACCGTAAAATCCCATTAGTGGAGTAACACTTGTTCGCTCTAACCTGCAACAACCTATTGCTGCACAAAGAAAGGTGTGTGTATTCATCTGTTTGAGCACATGCATAAACAGTTTCACACTTAGGGATGCATGCAGTGACACACATCTGCTGTTTTTGCATTGAATCCTTATATTACTAGCAACGCACAGGGGACAAGAAAGAAGACTGTTGTATTGGATTCTTTGGAAGTCATTAGGGAAAGAAGTCATCTTCCATTCAATCACCCTTTAGTACTACTTTGGCATTTAAGAAATTAAATTGAAAAAAAAAAAAATCAATATTTACAACCTAGGTCTTATTTTCAAAGTTTTGGACATCATTCTTATCGGTTTAAAAAAAAAAAAGAAAGAAAGAAAAACATTTCACTACCTTGTTCAGAGTCCAACAGGGCGAGGAGCATGAGCAGTTGCAATCAGACCAGTAACATACAAATCCTCTTTTACCACATTGTCTGCTATTAACTACTCATCAAGAAGTGAAAAAGTTTGTTAAAATCACTCATTACATTTAACAACTGTGTACGCACACAGCCACATTAAGTAATTGACAGGATTATTGCTCAAAACTAAAAAATAAGATACAAGCGGTAATAGACATTATTATTATTATTTTGCACTTACTGTTCTATAATTAAAATGCTTATGTATAAATAGTGCCCTAATATTTTTATAAACAGTTTGTCATTTCCAAATGTATTGATTGTTTTACCAAAGTAATTTAACTACATAAATCAAATATCTTTCAATAATTTTGAAATAATCACGTGTAATGGGAAAGGGGCCTCTCTTAGTGACAAACCTTCAGTGGTAGATAAAAGGGTTAGTTAATTTCATTTGAAAGCTGGGAACCCAACAATTAATTTCAGTTGCAGCTCAGCACTGGGTCAAGTTTTCTTTTAGTCTTAAATCAGAAATATAAATTAATTCATTAAAATATTGAAAGTGTATAAGGGCTCAGAACATTATGACGAAAGTCAGGGACAGGCACAGACATTTGGAGGGACCATTGCTCTAATCTGGAAAAAAGGCTCTGTGTGAGAATATCAATAAAGTCACGTGAGGGCAGAGGGCATTGCTGAGAGCAAGACTGGATGATATTTAATATGATTGAACTTTGGTAATGATTGGCGTATTATTGTAATAATGTAGCCACCACAGCAAAAAAAAAAGAAGAAAACAAAAGAAAGAAAGAGAAGTTTATTTAGGCTCTTTCACCAGAAGGGCAGCTAAGCCAATCAGGGCAAATGGGCAGTTGCCCGGGCAACAATAATCCGTACGTCCCTGAAAAAAGTGTTTCATAGTCATTCCCATGCTTAGTCATGTCACATACGTTTCTGGGTTGATACAATTTGTTACGCAGATTTGGTGAACAATTTAACCCTTTTTGGCCACTCGAGAATTGATAAAAAAATGGCAAAAAATTTCATTTGTTATCAAAAATCTTTGACATTTGGGGATTTCTATATAAAAATAAAAAAAAAATCATTTTCACCAAACTGCTCCAAAACCCCCAATAATCTCAATCTTGCTTTAAACCGGAGCCCGCTACAGCCTATGAAAGACAGTTTGTGCAATTGGATCGGTTAACAGTCTGTTTGAATGCACTCAAGTGGCCCAAAAATCATTAACACCGCTTTGAATTCATTATGTGCTGAATTAGCTCAGTTCATGCTGTTTTGAAGGCCAATGTGTTATAACCTAGTGTATGCTGACAGAAACATGTGCATGTTCATTTTATTTGTGTGCTAGAGTAGTTTGGTGTTGGTATCCATTTGCAAGTGTGTTTTTGGGTATGTGTGTGTGTGTTAGTGAAAGAGAGGTGTGTGACAGGGCCCAAGTGAACAGTGGGTCCCCTGAACTAAACCTGCTCAGATGCTAGATCAGCATGATACAGAGCATGGATATAAGGTTGCATCTCATCAATCAGTCACACACGTGCACAAAGAGTCCCGTATGGGAGCAGTTGGATAACCATGGCCTCTACATGAAGATGAAAAAGGATAATTTCACTGCAGCTAAATGACACTTCATCTCACCTCCTGGAAACTAATCCTGCAAAGAGTCATAAAATACTGTCTGCCTGTTGCCATCTCTGTCTCACAGTCTGCAATCTGTCTGTCAGTGCCTGTCTTTCTTTAATTGTCCATCAAGCTCTCCATCTGTGTTTGTCTCCATCTTTCAGACTATTCGGCCCTCAGGCCTTTTCACAGGGGAGGGAACAGTTTATCCAGCCTGTGAGCCTAATAACTCTCCTTCCCCATCGACCTCCTTAGGATATGGTCTATTTGCAGCAAGTGAACATGTGTTTGTGCACGAGGGTAAATGTGTGCATGCTGGGCTAAGTCAGGATCTAATTAACTCCTGGAAGTGAAGTGCGCCGCTCACAGAGACGGACCCATGTACACATCACTAGTGTTGAATGAAGACTGCATCTTCAAAAGAACAGCTTCTCACGGAGTAAGAAAAGCATCCTCATGCATCAAACTATTGCTTATTACCCATTAGAAGTTAATTTCCCCATTAATAACACTCAGAAATGCAGTACTATTTGATGTATTAATATTTTATGTTAAACTAGGGAAATGTAAAGCTTAATGTGCATGTGTGTTTGCCCATTAAAAAGGATGGAAGTTACAGCATAACCTTCATTAGGCAACTGCAAAGGGAACTACAGTCTCATCTGGGGCAAAAATCAGTCAGTAAAAATAAAAAATAATATAAGTTGCTGGATTTTGGCAGGCCACTCTAAAATGTGCCGTTTTATCACACGGCACAATGCCACAGATGTCGCAATTTTTGAGGGCGCATGCAATTGGCATGCTGACTGCAGGATTGTCCACCAGAGCTGTTGCCCGTGAATTGAATGTTCATTTCTCTACTATAAGCAGTCTCCAAAGGCGTTTTAGAGAATGTGGCAGTACATCCAACTGGCCTCACAACCGCAGACCACGTGTAACCACACCAGCCCAGGACCTCCATATCCAGCATCTTTACCTCGAAGATCATCGGAAACCAGACACCCGGACAGCTGCTGCAACAATCGGTTTGCATAACCAAAGGATTTCTGTACAAATTGTCAGAAACTGTCTCAGGGAAGCTCATCTGCACGCTTGTCATCCACATCGGGGTCTTCACCTGACTGCAGTTCGTCATCGCAACCTACTTGAGTGGGCAAATTCGATTCGATGGTGTCTGGCTCTTTGGAGACGTGTTTACACTGTTAAGGGCGTATGGCAGACAGCGTGTATGGCGTTGTGTGGGTGAGCGATTTGCTGATGTCAACTTTGTGGACTGAGTGGCCCATGGTGGCCGTGGGGTTATGGTATGGGCAGGCGTATGTTATGGAGGCCCACTGTTGTGACATTCATCCACGACCATCACCTCATGTTGCAGCATGATAATGACCAGCCCCATGTTGCAAGGATCTGTACACAATTCCTGGAAGCTGAAAACATCCCAGTTCTTGCATGGCCAGCATACTCACCGGACATGTCACCCATTGAGTATGTTTGGGATGCTCTGGATCAGCGTATACGACAGCGTGTTCCAGGTCCTGCCAATATCCAGCAACTTCTTTTATTTTTAATTTTTGTTACTGATTGGTTTGTTACTAACACCTGTGCAATAAATGTGCTGTCTAATCAGCATCTTGATATGCCACACCTGTGAGGTGGATGAATTAACTCGGCAAAGGAGAGGTGCTCACTAATACAGATTGAGACAGATTTGTGAACACTATTTGAGAGTAATAAGGCTTTTGTGTACATAGGTCAGTACTTTGAGTTCAGCTCGTGAAAAATGGGGGCAAAAACAAAAGTGTTGCATTTATAATTTTGTTCAGCATGTAATAAGGATTTTCTTTCACAGAGTTTGCACTCTTTGCACACTTCCTTTACAGTTTAATTCTTACCTGGATGAGAGATTTTATCTCCATTAGCTAATGGTAAAAAATCGCAATTGCTTTTGTGAGAATAGACTGACTATGACGCTGAATATGTTTTTTGTCCATGTAATGTATGTAGGGTCACACTATTGTACTGTGTACCATATCTGCACCAATTAATGTAAATTTGGTTCTCAACAACAGGTGCAACAGGTGACAGCATTCCCCCACTCAAGGGGATAGAGTTGGGTTACATTGAGCCCTGTCACACTCTCCCCTGAAGAAATAAGACAGATAAACCAGCCACAATCATTCATTTTACCAACAGGAAATTATAAAACTGAACTGCTGAAACAGGGAAGACAGCTGAAGGGAATGGATGTGTACTTGAATGAACACTTGACCAAGAGAAACACTGACATTGCCAGAAAGGCCCAACTCCTCAGATGAAACAAGAAAATACAATCCACATGGACTGCAAACCAAAAAATATTCATCAAGCTGAATGGAACACCAGAGCAAGCTAAAGTTCTAGTCATTAGGGACCTGGAGGACCTGGATAAATACCAATGAGACAAATGATAATAAGGTAATGGCTTCATCTGGCTTTTACACCCAGTAGAAAGAAAAGAAAAAAATTATAAACATGTCACATTCTGATAAGAATTCATCTACATCCAGATTAGATACATTTTCATACAGAGTTTAAAGTGCATGATATAGAACATAATATTGATCCAGAAAATAATTTACTAAGCAATATCAACAGCTGCAGCACTGTAAAAAAGTGTAAAAGCAAATGATGATATGAAAGATATGATTAAAATAAAACAAGTTGTAAAAGTAATACCAGTATATAAAACTGGGAATAGAAGCCTTTTCACAAATTACAGGTCTGTTTCTATACTCCCCCAGTTCTCCAAAATCCTTGAAATGCTTTTTACAAAAAGACTTGACAATTTTATTGAAAAACACACGCTTCTAGTTGGATTCCGGACCATTTGGAATTAGTTAAGAAAATCACAAATTGTCTAGACAAAAAGAAATATGTAGTAGGAATATTTATAGATCTAAAAAAAGCATTTGACACTATAAATCATTACATTTTATTAAAAAAACTAGAGAAATATGGTATCAGCGGGGTTGGATACTTAAGAAATAGGCAACAATTTGTAGAAATTGGGGAACATAAATCGACATACATGAACATAATATGTGGGGTACCACAGGGGTCGGTCTAAGGACCAAAGGTTTTCATAATTTACATCAACAACATATGCAGAGTATTGAATATACTAAAATATATTCTATTTGCGGATGATACAAATATTTTCTGTTGTGATGATAATTGCAGCTTTTTCAGATGATCACACCAGCATTTACTAAATTAAAATGTATTACAATGTGAATGTAATTCAATGTAAATAAATTGTCACTAAATATAAGCAAAACAAAGAGTATGTTATTTGGAAAACATAAAATTAACAGTCAAGTAGAATTAAAAATCTACGACATACAGTAAGTATTGAAAGAATATATGAAAAATTTCTTGGTGTGATTTTAGACTACACAATCTGCTGGAAACCTCACATAAACCATGTCAAAGCAAAACTAGCAAAGACCATAGCAATAATAAATAAATCTAGACATATTCTACACAATAAATCATTACATACTCTGTATAATACACTCATACAGCCTTATCTAAATAACTGTGTGGAAATCTGGGGAAATACATACAAAACCAACCTACAGTCGTTATGCACACTAGAGTAATCAGAATCATAAAAAATGTTGGATACCTGGAGCAGCCAAGTCCTTAATTCTTTGAATCACATATTCTGAAATTCATTGATCTGGTTAAATTTAAGACTGCGCAAATCATGTTCAAAGCATGAAATAATTTACGTCCAGGAAATTTACAAAAAATGTTTATGGACAGACAGCGTGGGTTTAATCTGAGAGAACAACTTTGAAAAAACTCCAAATAAGAAAAACTCAAAAAGTATGTGCATCACCATCAGTGGGGTGAGTTTGTGGAATGGGTTAAACCAGGTGCTTAAACATTGTACAAACATAAAGTTTAAAAAGTTATATAAAAACACTTTATTAAAAGGATATGAAGAGGAAGGGAGATGATTGTGAAGGTGGGTTAGTGCACGGATTGTTATGGGGTGGTGAATTAAAGAGGTTGTTGACTTACTTAAAATGTAAATGTAAATGTAAATTAATAAGAGTTTGGTACGTGTAAAACTAGAGATGTATTGTTGTGTATATTGATTATCCTGGTGTAAAATATATATAATATAAAAGAAAGCTTCGGCTTCATCCTGCTCCTTTTCAGGATTTATTTTTATTTTGCATTGCTTGGTTAGCTGTTCACTGTCTACATGTATATCTGCACCATGTATTTCCCCCCATTTAGTAAGATGAAAAGACCTCTGAGTGTTATTGGACGCAGCATGCAAATCTAAATTTACCCATAACAAGCAATGCAAGTGCGAACTACACAGCTGCATAAAATATACATTATTACAAATAGCTCTTCCCATAACTATTTAAGTGTAAGCACCAATGTAAAAGTCTGCTTCATTTATAGATCTAGCTTTTATTTGGCACATTCACAGTGAAATATAACAAAATTATTGTGACCATGTGAACAATTTAATTTATTACTAGGCACACATCAATGGGAATAAGGACAAGTGAGAATATGAGTTAGGCAAAGCAGAGGGTAAGGATTATATATAAATATATGTATATTATTTTATTGTTAAATATTTACAGTTGTGTGCTTTAAATAATGTGTACTGCACGTGTTGACTATATTTATATAGTGTTTTGCTAATACTGTATCTCATCGTTCATGCCAATAAAGCCCTTTAAGTTTGAATTTGACAGAACAAAAATAAGAGACAGATAAATAGAAAGACAGGGTGAGAGACAGTCCAGACAGAGAGAATGGTGACTTAAGATTGACAGACAACAAAATAAAGAAAGATCACATGAAAAAGGAAGATGAAATAATGATCCAAGTCCCTCGAGACTGACACAAGTCACAACCCACACAGGAGATAAAAACGACCCCCAACAGTGTAACAACCCTGTTTCCTGTTCACAGTGCACTTTAATTCCTCTGTGTATACCTGAGGCTTACGCTATAGCTCCTGTCACAGCCAATGCTATTCATTGGTGGAATAGATCCATCGATGTGCTCAACTAAAAAACTGTGGACAGAATATGTTTATCTTGAGTGCGCCGCTGTGTCTGTCACGTCTGTCCCCATGTGTTTGTGTCCATCCCAGAGCAGGGAAATTGAGGTTCCACAGAAGGAGGGTGTGATGATTTGAGAGATCCGCCCGAGTCACAGCGCAATGCGGCCGCCATGCATGGAATGCATGTAGATTATAGGCATGGACTGTTAGGTGGGCAACATTTTCTGACTGTGACCTGTAACCAATAACACCTGAGAACTAATTTGATTCTGTATTTCATTTTACTGCCATTTTACTCCCAGTAGGCGCAGAGCTGGCTCTGAAATGTTTTTATTAGGGAAACGGATCAGAGAGAAGCCAAATTCCAACAACCATGAACCGTAAAATTCATTTGGATTTTCAGAGGCATCCTCGTTTGTGCCTGGTGATCCTGCTGCGTTTTGCTGGACTGTATCCTGCAAAATTGTATTTAACTTACAACAAGTGATTGACTGAGCCATGATTGACCGATATTTTTCGGGTTAGTGGATCTATTAAAAAAGTGTGTATGTCTGTGAGAAGGAGAGAAAGACAGAGCTTGTACAGTATTCTAAGTTTGTACACCTGCATCTTTTATATAAAAAAACAAAACAAAACAAAAAACCAAGGC
The DNA here is from genome assembly GCA_013375575.1 of Percina caprodes. Taxonomy (NCBI): domain Eukaryota; kingdom Metazoa; phylum Chordata; class Actinopteri; order Perciformes; family Percidae; genus Percina; species Percina caprodes. The sequence goes on from JABXJD010000086.1 coordinate 1,514,552, forward strand.
CAGTGGGATTTGAGGATCAGGTGTCACAGTGTTACATTAATGAACAGAGAGCTTGTGCAGTCATTCATGATTGTATCTGCAGCCACTGGGCACGTAAGTGTTTATGAGCATGGAAGTGTGTATGTAGGCTTATCTATGATCGGGTGTCTGCTTCAGTCAGCCTCCCCTCAGGCATTGGTTTAACCTGACTGCACTTTCAACAGAAAAGAGTTTTATCCCAGTATCTGTGTTGTCCTGTCTTATGCTGCTGCTTATGAGCATATCAACCAAGTAAAATAAAAGGCTTTTACTGCACTAAGAGGTGCCTTTTCTTTTGTGCTTTCTATTCTTTTTTTCATATAAAAGATGAAATGATGACAAACAAAAGTTTACCTACTGTATTGTACATAAATCATTTAAGTGAATTTATTGGACAGGAAAACAGGTGTCCGGCACCGATGGTAATAGCATTAGTGACCATTAAAAAAAAATCTAAATGTGTGTTTTTGTGACTTTCCACAGAATAGATTTCCATAAAATAAAATATACATAAGCTTCATGTAACGTCATGTCATTCTGTGCCCACACAAGAATCAAGTTAAAAAGAAGATCTTGTAGGGAGGACTGAAAGACAGAAGGTGATTGAGAATGTGAGGTGATGCATAAGTCACATTGAAACAAAGCCTTAGCTCAGGAATAACTGAACTCTGATACACTTATTCATGATCAGAGGAAGCCAAACCATTGCTCGGAATTGCGAGACAGGATTCAAAATGTGTTTACTGACTTAATTTGTTAGTGGTCAGCAATTAACAGTTTGTCACATGGAATCCTAATAAAATGCTGATTTAATAAAATCTTTAAAAATAAAGATGAATCCTACTCCTAATGTGCAATACTAATTAAATACATTTTCAAACTAACAAAACTTTTTCACAGCTCTGATGTCAATCATAGACTGCTGTTTTTATTTGTTGTTGCTGATGACAAGTTTAAAGATGGCAGAGTGAGTTTTTAATAAACCTGGCTGAGGATTCTGCTCAGATCATGGTTGGGCAAAATGAATATTCACATAAATGAATTCAGAACTTTTTTCATTTTCATTTTCTCCCTTTCCCAATCTTAATGTGTCTTATTGATTTGTGGTCTCTCATTTGTTGTTTTTCTTCCATTATTCATGTACTTTTTTCTGTCTTTCTGTTTGTAATATGTGAATCGAAACAATGTTTTGAACCCCTCTTCCTGTTCATTTTCCTATTTGTGCATTGACATTCTCTCGCTTTCTATTTATCTCTCTGTCTCAGCCCAATCAAATGCAATAATCACACCCATTTCCTCCCCTCAGCTGCGTCACCGCGGCGACCTTGAGCCAGCAGGCTGTTGATTGGTTTCTGTGTTGATGATGTGGAGGTCGTGAACCCAAGCACTTGGAATTAATGGACTTTGTCACACAACTACAGGGCCCTTGACACATACTGTCCCACATACACAGATGCCACGGGTAGTAATAGATGGTCAATGGGAGTCACAGCCCTCACAAACCTAATTATGTGAACTAATGTTGTGCGTCAGCCGGGGAATACACACTGTGACACGCACGCCCATAATCATACAGACTCAATCACTGCTGTTTGAGGTCAGAACCTAAATCAGAAAGGTTTTATGTTTGTGACCATGGTGTAACATTGTTTGTGTAGCCAGTGGCAGCTGTAGGTACTGTGGAAGTGCACACACTACCCTACCTAGATCATATACACACACATGCACCCACAGCACTGCTACACATCAGTATAGCAATGCTGGGCATTGCGTAAAATAACAAGCTGCAGGTATGTTGATATGACAGTAAAATGCAGGTCAAACCACACATATCATGAACACGTATGCACAAAATCAAATACGCACAATATACACACACTATTTACACTCACCTATAAGATTATTAGGAACACCATACTAATACTGTGTTTGACCCCCTTTCGCCTTCAGAACTGCCTTAATTCTACGTGGCATTGATTCAACAAGGTGCTGAAAGCATTCTTTAGAAATGTTGGCCCATATTGATAGGATAGCATCTGGCAGTTGATGGAGATTTGTGGGATGCACATCCAGGGCACGAAGCTCCCGTTCCACCACATCCCAAAGATGCTCTATTGGGTTGAGATCTGGTGACTATGGGGGCCATTTTAGTACAGTGAAATGATTCGAGCTTTGTGACATGGTGCATTATCCTGCTGGAAGTAGCCATCAGAGGATGGGTACATGGTGGCCATAAAGGGATGGACATGGTCAGAAACAATGCTCAGGTAGGCTGTGGCATTTAAACGATGCCCAATTGGCACTAAGGGGCCTAAAGTGTGCCAAGAAAACATCCCCCACACCTTTACACCACCACCAGCCTGCACAGTGGTAACAAGGCATGATGGATCCATGTTCTCATTCTGTTTACGCCAAATTCTGACTCTACCATCTGAATGTCTCAACAGCAATTGAGACTCATCAGACCAGGCAACATTTTTCCAGTCCAACTGTCCAATTTGGGCGAGCTCTTGCAAATTGTAGCCTCTTTTTCCTATTTGTAGTGGGGATGAGTGGTACCCGGTGGGGTCTTCTGCTGTTGTAGCCCATCCGCCTCAAGGTTGTGCGTGTTGTATTGCTTTGCTGCATACCTCGGTTGTAACGAGTGGTTATTTCAGTCAAAGTTGCTCTTCTATCAGCTTGAATCAGTCGGCCCATTCTCCTCTGACCTCTAGCATCAACAAGGCATTTTCACCCACAGGACTGCCGCATACTGGATGTTTTTCCCTTTTCACACCATTCTTTGTAAACCCTAGAAATGGTTGTGCGTGAAAATCCCAGTAACTGAACAGATTGTGAAATACTCAGACCGGCACGTCTGGCACCAACAACCATGCAACGCTCAAAATTGCTTAAATCACCTTTCTTTCCCATTCTGACATTCAGTTTGGA
>JABXJD010000086.1:1522500-1555000 GCA_013375575.1 Percina caprodes
GAATGCCAGACTCGCTGTAAAAGGTGAAAAGAGCCGCCTTGATCAATCTCCTCTGCTGCCAGGGAAATTGGTCCTGTGTGCACCTGTGTAGCTTAATTGCTACTTAAACTGCTGGGAACAGGTAGCACATATGGGATCACAAGCTTCTCATGATCACAGATGTGAAGCTCATAAAATATATAAGCATTTGTGGTACTCTTAGAAAAGGAAATTCTCTCCAACAAGTGGGCAATTGTTTGGGGACACTGGACTCTATGGGGCACCAAAGTCCCTCTAGTTATTTGAATAGAGGAATAGTGTGACATTTTGGGAAATATGCTTATTTGTTTCCTTGCTGAGAGTTTAATGAGAAGATTGATATCAGTCTCTGTGTTACGCTCTACACTAAATATAAAGCCGGAGCCAGAAGACAGTTTGCTTAGCCTAGCACAAAGATCGAGAGCAGGGGGAAACCGCTAGCCTGGCCCTTTATGAAAAGTAAAAACCTATTTAAACCTACAAAGATGACAAGGTTGGACATTATATCTGTTTTTTATAAAAAAGCAAAGTGTAAAAACAACAACTTACGGTGAATCGCCACTGGTTGTCTAGCAACCTTTCAATGACAACGAGACTTCAGTAAGACTATTTTTGTAAGGAAAGCCAGGCTAGCGATTTCCCCCAGATTCAAGGCTTGCTTTGTGGTAGGCTAAGCTAACCATCTCCTAGCGCTGGCATCATATTTAGCAGAAAATATGACAGTGGTAGAGATCTTTTTCCATTCCAAAAATGTTAGACTATTCCTTTTAATGAAAAGGAATTAGTGAAATATGCAATGATTTAGGCACAATATAAACCAAACTGATCCTAAAAGGAAAATACAATAATAGAACAGAGTCCAACCTTAAGGAATGTAAAAAGTGGTAGATAAAAAATTTGAAACACCTGTCATTATAATCGAGTGCTAACTACTGCCTTAGACTGAAAACAACTGTGGGCATTACTGGACCAGCTTTGTTCCTATCTTTCTGACAGGAGTTTTGCTGTGTCCATAGGAACATATAGGTCCGACTCTGCTCCTCTGTCCTGTGGTGTGCCCCAAGGTTCTGTGCTCGGCCCCCTGCTGTGCAGTGTTCAGTCTGTTTATGCTTCCTCTTGGAAAGATTATTGATTGTTTTGAAGAAATATCTTACCATTGTTATGCTGATGACATCCAATTATATTTATCTTTTAGCCCTGATAGGCCAGACAAACTGTCCCTGTTGCACAATTGTTTAGCCTCCATTAATGAATGCAAGGCAGACAATTTTTTGCAATTAAATTCAGACAAAACTGAGGTGATGATTTTTGCCCCCCGACAGTATTACTCCTATGATTAGGCAGGCCATTGGGGCTCTATCACTCTCTGATTGTAATGTGCGAAATTTTTTTTTTTTTTTGACAAATCTATGTGTTTTAACAGTCATGTGAAATCTGTGGTTGGAGCATTGCTAAGATCAGATCTGTGGTTTCCAAAAAAGAGATAGAGATGCTTGTTCATGCTTTTATTTCTTCACATTTGGATTATTGCAATGTACTGTACACTTATTAAAACAAATTATTAAAACTGAAAGTTGTACAGAATGCAGCAGCAAGACTTTTGTCTAAGACCAGCAGGAGATTGCACATTACTCAGGTGCTTAAGGCTCTTCATTGGCTACCAATAGGTTTTAGAGTGCATTTTAATCACTACTTTTAGAGCCTTGCATGGTCAAGCTCCCTCTTACATCCAGGATCTTTTGTACGCACACACTTCTGGTCGCTCTCTGAGGTCTTCAGGCCAAGACCTTTTAACTGTTCCCAGAACATGTTTTAAAACCAGAGGTGATCGTGCCTTTTCTGTGGTGGCTCCAAGGCTTTGGAACTCTCTCCCTTTAGCCTTGAGAGCCTTGGACTCTGTGGAAACTTTTGAAAAACACCTGAAGTACATCTTTTTAGACAAGCTTTTAACTAGCAATATGGCTTAGTATTTTATGTGTTGTTGTTTTTATTTGTTTTACTGTAAAGCACTTTGTGACCCCTCTTGTCTGTGAAAGGTACTATATAAATAAAATGTAATTACTCACTTTCCTTAAAAATTACCTTAGAATCAAATCAACACCTCTCTGACTCAGTGTCAACAAAAGCTGAGCACTTTAAGCTTCGCAAAGGCAAAATCTATTGCATGGTTACTGGAATAAATTGCCTCAGAGTCTCAGGTATATAATAATATAATATTAGTTATAATATGGTTAGTCAGCATAAGCACTGGTTCCATCTCCCTCACAACTCCTCTGTCTATTCTGAAGACCCCATAGCGTGTTACCTCATGTTGACTAGCCAAAGCTGACTTTGATTCATTTAAACCTCTACATCAGCTTTCTCGCCCTTACTCTCAGTTTATATCTTGTCGCCTTTGTGTCCCTCCAAGAATCAATTATCTAATAGTGAGCTCTGACAGGGAGCAAATGAGGATATCCTCCTTGGCTTAATAGCAAAAACTTGTTATCTGCTGGCATCAAGAGTTAGGGAACATGGGTGTATTTCACTTTCTGATCTTTCCTCCCTGTCCCCTCAATTTGATCTATTAGACTTTGAACACACACACACACACACACACACACACACACACACACACACACACACACACACACACAGCTACAGCCAGTTCTGAGGAAAGAGTGTCAGTGCAGATAAACAAATGTTGGTATCTTCAACAATTCTTATTAGATATCCCACTTGATCTATTGTCAGTTACTGTTAAGGGGCATGGCGGTACTGCAGGCATCTCTGTTTTCTTTCTTACCATCCACAGATGCTCGTTTGGGAAGAATCGTGATGGCTCCCTCGGCCACTTTCTCCTGGCCAATCACAGGTGAGATTTTGGATCCCCAGCTGTCCGAACCCACCCACAGGAAGTGACCCGTCTGGTTGTTCCTTTTAGCTGCATCCAAAACTCGTCTGTTTGAGAAGAGACCAGAGAATCAGAATGTTTATGTAGTTTAGAAAAGAACAACAAAGGGCCCTGGCTTGATCCTACTATTACCACCCCCTACAAGGTGTTCATGGGATATGTAGGATTAGTACTACAAGCAGTGTTGCCAGATGAAGATTACATTTCCAAGCCAAACACTCACAAACTGCCCAAATTTCTTGTTGAAAACAGACCAATCTGGCAACATTTCTGTAGCCGGCCGATTCAAACAGACGCAGTGTTGTTTGCTGCTTTCATTACAGGCCAAATTGGCTAATAACTTTACAATGTTACCCACCAAAGTAATTTTACCGGCATTTGGCGGGTTACTGGGTGTCAATTTAAAGCCATATATCTATATATATATATATATATATCTATATATATATATATCTATATCTATATATATATATCTATATCTATATATATATATCTATATCTATATATATATATATCTATATCTATATCTATATATATCTATATCTATATCTATATATCTATATCTATATCTATATATCTATATCTATATATATATATATCTATATCTATATCTATATAAAAACCGGACAATTTTATTGAAAAAAACATTTTGCTTGCTATAATATCAGTAGATTATGATCAATGATATTGTTAGTTTTTGAAAGAATAGTCTGTTGATCATTATTGCTTTTAAGTAAAAATGACATGTGGATTTCTTTACAATATTATTATAGAATCAGCTAAAAAATGAAACACAATGTGTCACTAAACCATGTATAAAAGTCAAGGCAGCAGAAAAATGATGTGCAGTTGGAGCGGGGCACTTGTTTAAGTGCATAGCACGTACCGTATGTCGTCCTCATTAGCAAACATGATGACGGCCCTGGCATTGGAGGTCTCCAGCAGGCGTCTGATGATCTTGTCAAACTCCCCTGGCCTGGGCTCCCTGGGGATCTTCAAGGACTGGGCGATACACACACCACCTGGGACACAGAGAGAGAGACATAGAAAGAGGGAAAGAATGAATTCTCTGTATTTTAGTCACTGATTTGCATTTCTTCATTTTGTATTCACCACTCACATTTAGTCACTCTCATTCGATTTGGCCCATACCCAGTTAAGAAAACTGTGTTATAAACTTGGTTGTAAACATCTGGTATATGACAGTGTTTTGGTTTTGCACGTCCAGCTGCATCAGCATTTTGAGATAAATATAATAATAACTGGACAGTTAGTGTATCAGCAGCAGCCACCATAAAAGACATGGAAAAGAAAATCCCAAAACAGTCATGCCAAAACACATATTATGAAACAAGAGTTGGAGAGTTGGGTGTAATAAGACAAGGTATAAAGGAACTGAAGTAGAAAAAAACTGATAATTGGAACAGAGAAATAAAATAAACTAGAGGAGCACAGACCTCCATCAAGGCCAATCTCCTCCCAATTGCAATGGGTTATTCCTTAGCCCACGCTAAACCCTTTCACCAAGTTTCATGAAAATTGGGCTAGTTGTTTTCTTGCTGACAGACAAAGTGAACCACAAACATAACCTCCTTGGTGGAGAAAATAACAAAAGGCTGGGAGAGAAAGAACTAGGGATGACAGCATGTTGGACATGGAAAAGAAAAACCCTCTTAAGAAAAGGGAGGAAAAGAGAGAGGAAAGTAAGAGGGGAGGAGGAAAGAGGCAAGGACTTTGAGATAAACTAATGGAGGACAGGATGGATTGAAAAGAAAAGACCTTTTTTTTAAATGCTGAAAGGAAATTATGGCGACTTAATTTCCTATTGTGGAGAATGACAAGAATAGCAGTCAGCAATATTAGTTCACTCACAATATGTAATAATGAGGGCGATTTTGTTGACCACATACACCCAACACACATATTCTCTACTTTTCTCACACACAGAATCCAACATCCTATACTGCTTTGAATTAATCCAGACTCTATATGTGAGCTGTTCCATTAATTATCTCGGTTTCATTACATCATTAGCCCAGCCCTCAAGGTGTAAAGGTGTGTGTGAAAGAGGATTATGTCATTGCATTACATTTGCTTTATCCTGTGCACAATAAGACTGAATGATTGTATCCATCCACAGTGTGTGTGTGTGTGTGTGTGTGTGTGTGTCTACATGCTAGATTTGTCAATCATCTGCATGCATTTGTGTGCGTGTGAGAATGCAACCCTGCCTGTTCCATCCCATTTATTGACCATCTGAACAGTCTGTCACTTTTACTACATCATTCCCCTTAATCACACACACAAGTTTGTAACCATGCAGACGCACGCACACCAGCGTGCATTACTGATAAAACAAATACTCATTAGCCTCAAATTAAAATCCTCTCAAGGATAATCACTACAGTGATAAAATCTGCACAGACATCGCCATCTACCCCACACAAGGAATTTTTGAATGCTTTCTCAAGGATAATCACCAACTTGATATACACTTATGTATATGTACAGACAGATAGCGTATTATTAGGAAACAAGTAATGTAGTGTGCACAAGCGTTGATGTTTGCATTCTCCCCACCGTTGTCCTTAGATCATTACAAAAGTGATTAAATTATTCTTTGTTTTAATATGTCACTCCCATCATTGATAACTGTCCCGATGGGGAACATACTTCCCAGAAAAGACAATGTTGAATTATATCTTAACTTCTGTGTGTAAGTGTTTATGTACATACACGCACAGACACACCTGACTGATAGTGTCGCAGCCAAATGCCTTGCTACCCCAAAAAACACTTCCTGTTTTTTATGATGCCAAAAACCAGCTCATTAAATGTGTGCATCAGTTATAATGTGCACCTTTGTCACTCTGTTGAAAGGAAAGCAGTGAGGTTAGGTCAGGAGAAACATCTTTTTTTTCACAACAAACAACAAACACAATCAGCAGCATATTTCAGGTTAAAGAACATACTGGTAACAACCCATATCCCCTTTTCTGATGATTGGATATCTGTAGTGAAGAAGTGTCATTCAGTAGCAGAACTGGATTTGCTGATGGTCAGGATTTCTAGAAGCCAATTTAACATTATTCCATACAGTGCTCCAGTCAAAATCCAGCTCCATCCCTGGGAAATCCCTCCTTCATACTCTGTCTAGTGGAGGTGTCTGGTGTGAGGCTTCCCTTATTTACTAATATAGGGTAGATACCATTCCACTAGAATCACTTTTAGTAATGAACAGCGCGTGAAGCAGATTTGCAAGCAAAGGATGCTGCCACGGTATGCCATGCACTTTAACAGCTGTTCTCAGCTGGAGATAAAAAAAGAATTGGCCTACCCCCCATCAACAAATCATTGTTATTAAAATGGGGGAATAAAGATGCCATCTGCAGAAAGAGTTACAGTACCTTTCCACGGAGTGCCAAACCTGAACAAGATGGGAAATGATCGGACTGAATTGTAGCCAACACTGCCTAACGGTGTCAGCTACATTTACTCGCCTAATCGGCAAGTAAATGTACCCTGGTATTGATCTCAGTGAAGATCTGGTTTAAAAGCCGGCATCTCAGGCACCTGATCAGGTGTGAAAGCTTTCTGTAGGCCAAATAAAATGACAACCCTGGTGCCAATTCTTTTGCAAGGGCAAAAACAGTGGCTGATAACATCCGATAGTCATTATCATGTGAAAAGACAACATGACACAACAATAAACACATTATTTGTAAGCCAACATGTCAATAAGGTCACTCATTTTCAGATAATGGTTAAATGAGCCACTAGATTTAGAGCAATCAGAGTAAAACATTGTTGAACCACTTCCCACTGTCAACCGCAGCATAACTGGTTATAGACAAAACCATTTCACTTCTCCCCGACCCCCAAATATAAAATCTGAAGCCTCATAATTTAGCTGATTGTGTAAAAACCGGATAATTAATTCTTTAGAGACATCATATCACCACCCAGCATACTAATGTGTTCAACCAGTTAAAAATTCTCTTTATTCACTTCACAAATAAACGAATGGTCTCAGCTATAATGGATAGTAATAGCCTTTTTATTACATAATTCAGCAATTGTTGCTCAATCATCTACAATGGGTAAATTGAATTATGGGCTCTACATTTGCTGAGCAACAACACACTGAGCTCTCAGTTTATTTCTAATAACCTGATTATTGAGGCTTCCTTGTGGAATAGAATGTGACTAAATCCTAATTCCTTGTGTCTGTTTGTGTATTTCTGTATGTGTGTCTGTGTGTGTCTAGTTTGTTTAAATCTGTAGTATTTTATGTGCCTAAATGCCTGTTTTTGTGCATATGTGAAGGTGTCTACCAATAAGCTGCAGTGCATACGGTATTCTGTACAAATGCAACAGTATGTCTGCTCCCACTGCAGTTGATAAAAAAGGACGTAGGGTGCAAGTTGTGATGATAAATGTGATGTTAAGTGTATCCCGCACTTCTCCGAATGAAACCCTTATAGTTGGTAATTAACTCCGCTCTGTTTAAAGATTAATTCTGTTTCAAAACTGGAAACGCTGCTGTCTCAACGTCTAATTAACAATCTGCTTCCCTCCCATACTCTTCTCTGTCTGCGCAATTTTGTCTATTAACCAACGGAGACATACATGGGGAGGAAAAAGGGAAGTCACTCATCTTTCTCACTGTGTTGTATTTCATATTTTTTTCTCACTGTCAGCTTGTCAAACCTTTTAGGGAGTACATCCCCAAAGCATTAAAAACATCTGTAAGGAAAAAGAAAAAACATAATGCTCCATTTGCTGGAAATTCAATTGTACAATATAACAGAAGTGTGCAATTAAAGGCATTAAACTTTCTCAATCCTAAAATGAAGAACCAAAATCTTCAATCACCTTGAAACTTAAGAGAAAGAATCCAGTGGATGCATTTGTAATGCCACGTGCTTGAAAGCAGCCCCGATGGAAGCTCGGAAATTGTCAGAAACTTGGAGAACTACAATTACATGCACGCCAACAACTGGGTGACATGTACCTCAATCCTATTGGCAGATTTTTATCAGCTGCAATAATCACCTTCTGCTTCTCCCTACGTCTCCTTTCCTTTCTCCTCTCCATCTTTACTTAACACGGCACTGAGTACCCTGCATAACAACTCATACACTCCTGCATCCTGTAATGTAGTTATATGCAGTACGGCTTGGACACACACAGACAGTAATGTGGTTTCCTGCTAAGAAAGATGAATAATGAGAGTATCTTTAAAGCAAGCTGACTTTATGCTGCTGGCAATGGAGAGTGTGCATGTGCATTTGTGTCCTTCTACATGTCTGCAACACATTACTTGTGACTAAAAAAATAAATAAAAGACAGGTAGGGAAATCAAAGTCCCTGCCTTTAACGATTCTTCTATTTAGATATGGGTGACAGTAGCTCAGTCAGTAGGGAGTTTGGTTGGAAACTGGAGGGTAGCTGGATTGGTGCCAGTTCACCTCCGGCAAGGCACTGACCCCCTAACTGCTCGGGGTCCCTTTCCATTGCAGTTCCCTCAGGGCCGATTCGCATTGTACGTGCAAGTGGCGGTGCTGCACTATGAAACCCAGTATTGTCAATGGCTTGCACGCACAAGAACTGTTCTGCCACTGAACAAAGTGCAAGGGGCATTTTGTCGCCTTGAGGTTGTACAGAGACCTCAGACGCAAAACTACTGTATGCTGTGGTGCATATTTCCCCCATAATAGGCATGCCAGATGTGTAGCTTATTGTAGCCTCTTAATTTAAATTATTTAGGTTTGTTTTAGCTATGTGAAATCAACTTGGACATGTCTCCATTGAAATAAATTATAACTATGTTACATTTTGTCTCAGTTACTTAGGTGCATTTGTCAAATCATAATTTGCATTTTCACAAGAGTGAGTGCATTTCTTGAAACAGTTGGTGTAAACTGCACCGCAGAGCGACTGACAAAAACGCATATCTTGCTTGAAATCTTTTGTTTATGTCCAAAGCAAGTCTTTATACCAATGACCCAATAAAAATGACATGTCCTTACACCATTGTTTATACCAAGATAGTGAAACTGCTTTAAGTTGCTGTCCGTATTTAACAGCACTCTGTAAGTATAGTGTAATGAACAATGCACATGAAAAGGAGCACTATTCCCTGTGTGACAAAGTTACACATTACTGTCATCTGGGGGGTCCAAAGTGTAATGTTTCAATATGCACTAATTAAAGTTAATTTGACTGGCAAAATAGTTAAAGTCCTTCTTACATTGCACAATAGTAATATCATTTTTTTTAAGAAGTAAACGGTTTTTACTTCTTCCAACCATATATTAAATCAAGAGTCAACACAGATTTTCATATTGCAATAATATCATAATCCTACATTGAATCATTGTGGAAAAAAACTTTCTAGATGTTGTGTTGTTGCTTTGGCCAGGTCATCATCAAAAAAGCGAATTAGTGCATTCATGATTTTGTTACTTCAGAATAATATGATTTAAGTAAAGGTACAAAGCAGTCATCCAAATAATTACTTAAGAGTAAAAAAATGCTTGTTGAAAAAACTACACAAGCGCTGAGTAACTGTTGAGTAACGTCTGATTTATTTTTAAACACAAGCATTCAATCAGACAGACAAAAGTACAAAATAATCATCTTTAGGCAAATTATAGTTCATCAAATCAATAAAATTAATTAAAATTAATTTATTAATTACAAAATAGCTTCAATAAAGAGACTTATCACTGTGTGTGTGTGTATATATATATATATATATATATATATATATATATATGAAATGTTCAAATCTTATATAACCTAAAAGACAAAAATTCACCTATCCACAGCAACAACAAAAAAATGCCCGCTACACATTTCCTCAAGTTAGATGTTGAGTTTTTGAATGCTGACATGACAACCTTTCATTATGAGGCCAGGTGGTGTTCCTCCTTGTCTGTGTCTATATTGCCAACGGGTGATTCTGACATTTTTGTTTTGCTACGACTGTAAAGCTAATCCGTCCAGCCGCTAAGATTGAGTATGGTCACGTGAGGAGACTGGACCACTACGTTTGATTGGTGAAACACAGTCACATGGTAGAGCCTTTAGTGGAAGTTTCTCTCTGTCAAAAATAAAACATTAAAATGAGGCGTACGCGGAGGGGATAAAAACAATGACGCGTAGAATACCAAACAGGTAAAAAGAAAAGTAACAAGCTCATTGTAGCCTAATGTAGCGGAGTAAGAGTACAGTTCCTTCTTCACAAATTTACTTAAGTAATAGTAAAAAGTATAATGATTTAAAACTACACCTAGAAGTATAATTTTTTTTTTTAACGTACTCAAGTAAATGTAAGGGAGTAAATGTAACTCATTATTACTCACCTTTGGTTGCTTCATGAACATTTATTAAAAACTTTGTTTAGTTTTTCATATAGCTAGATGTCTAAACTCTGGGACAAGCCCGTTATGCTTCAATAACAGCTGATTCCAAACAGACAACTTTGTCAAGGCAGTTTGGCACAGAACAAAGCTTTGTGCATAGCATCTAATGACGAGTAAGCACTTTCTTACCGCTGTTGCCGCACAGTGAGTATCTTCCTTGGACATCCGTTGCAGCCGGCTGCTCAATTTGAGGCACCAAGTGCTAAACGGCGTCCCGTCTCCACCCTTTTCATATTGTCCTCTATTTATGCCCGGCACCATATGTTTTTTACTCCTTTCTCAACAAAAGCTGTATCAACATTGGCCCATTTCATTGGTAGGTGCAAGTTCGATGATTGGATAAACTACCCATTTCCAAGTGTGTACGCTCCAGTTTTGGAGGAATTAATTGCACATACAGTGGTGCTCAAAAGTTTACATACACATGCTTAAGTTGACTAAAAAGAGGAATAAAAAAATCATGTTTTGGAAATTTATTTTAATACCTAAATTAAAATGAGGTAAAATCCAACCTTTAAGGACACCAATTTCTTTGTGAATGAATAACGTATTGTAAATAAATAAATGTTCTTATTTAAAATACAGGGGTCATATATACATACCTATGTTAAATTCCCATAGAGGCAGGCAGATTTTATTATTAAAGGCCAGTTATTTCCTGATTCAGGATATTATGCATCCTGATAAAGTTCCTTGGCCTTTAGAATTAAAATAGCCCCACATCATCACATACTCTTCACCATGCTTAGAGATAGGCATGGGATACTTTCTATAAAATCATCTCTCAATGCAAATCAAACCAGGTATTAGTCTAACTGAAATAAAACCATGCCTATCTCTAAGCATGGTGAAGAGTATGTGATGATGTGGGGCTATTTTAATTCTAAAGGCCAAGGGAACTTTATCAGGATGCATAATATCCTGAATCCAGGAAATAACTGGCCTTTAATAATAAAATCTGCCTGCCTCTATGGGAATTTAACATAGGGGTATGTATACTTATGACCCTGTATTTTAAATAAGAACATTTATTTATTTACAATACGTTATTCATTCACAAAGAAAATTGGTGTCCTTAAAGGTTGGATTTTACCTCATTTTTTAATTTAGGTATTAAAATAAATTTCCAAAACATGATTTTTTTATTCCTCTTTTTAGTCAACTTAAGCATGTGTATGTAAACTTTTGAGCACCACTGTATGCATTAAACAAAGTGTTTTCCAAAGTATGAATGAATGATGAGAAATGTATGAATTTAATAATACATTTTATTTAAAGACGCCTTTCTTGGCACTCAAGGACGCCGCACAGGGAATTCATAAACTTTACAGCAAAACAGATACTATACAACAAAACAAATACTATACAACAGCTAAACAAATACTATACAACAAAACAAATACTATACAACAGCAAAATAGATACTATACAACAAAACAAAAAAATACTATACAACAGCTAAACAAATACTATACAACAAGACAAATACTATACAACAGCAAAATAGATACTATACAACAAAACAAAACAAATACTATACAACAGCAAAACAGATACTATACAGTAAAACAAAAGAAAAGGCAGAGCAATAGACATTTAGGTGGAATAGGCAGTTTTAAACAGATGTGTTTTTAGTTGAGACTTGAAATGGGGAATGAATCAATGTTTCTGAGTTGGGTGGGTAATGAGTTCCAGAGATGAGGAGCAGAGCGGCTGAATGCTCTGCCCCCCATGGTGGTGAGACGGGCGAAGGGGACAGAGAGGTTTATGGAAGAAGAGGATCTGAGGGAGCGGGAGGGAGTGGGACGCTGGAGGAGATCAGACAAATATGGGGGGGCGAGGTTGTGAATGGCCTTGAATGCTAAAAGGAGGACTTTGAATTTGATACGGAACTGGACCGGGAGCCAGTGGAGCTATTGGAGGACAGGAGTGATGCGGTGGATGGAGGGGGTTCGAGTTATGATGCGGGCAGCTGAATTCTGGACCAACTGAAGTTTATGGAGGGATTTGTGAGCGAGACCGAAGAGGAGAGAGTTGCAAAAATCGAGACGGGAAGTGACGAGACTGTGGACAAGGATTGCAGCAGTGTGGGGGGAAAGGGAGGGGCGGAGGCGATTGATGTGACGTAGGTGGAAGTAGGCAGACCGGGTAATGTTATTGATATGGGGTTGAAAGGATAATGTCCTGTCAAGGATGACACCCAGACTCTTAACCTTGGAGGAGGGTGAGACTGAGCAGTTGTCAATTGTGAGAGAAAAACTGTCTGTTTTGGAAAGAGTGGTTTTGGTGCCGATGAGGAGAACCTCGGTTTTGTTACTGTTTAATTTGAGGAAGTTTTGGGTGACCCAGGATTTTATTTCAGAGATGCAATCTGTAAGGGAGGTGGGCGGGAGAGTGGACGAGGGTTTGGTGGAGAGGTAGAGCTGGGTGTCATCGGCGTAACAGTGGAAGTGAATGTTAAATTTGCGGAAGATATTGCCGAGGGGAAGCAGGTAAATGATGAAGAGTAGGGGCCCCAGGACAGAGCCCTGGGGCACACCTGAAGTGACGGAGGAGGGGGTGGATTTAAAAGACTTGAGTTGAATGAACTGGGTGCGGCCAGAGAGGAAAGATGTGAACCAGTCTAACGGAGTGTGGGTGATGTCGATGGAAGATAGCCTATTGAGGAGGGAGGTGTGACAGATGGTGTCAAATGCTGCACTCAGGTCGAGGAGGATGAGGATGGTGAGGAGTCCAGAATCAGCTGCCAAGAGGAGGTCGTTGGTGATTTTGACAAGTGCTGTTTCAGTGCTATGGAGGGGGCGGAAACCGGACTGGAACTGTTCATACAGGTTATTGTGAGATAGGTGAGAATGGAGTTGAGAGGCAACTGTTTTTCGAGGATTTTGGAGAGGAAGGGTAGATTGGATATTGGACGGAAGCTGTTGAAGTTGGATGGGTCGGCACCAGGTTTTTTCAAAATAGGGGTGATGGCAGCAGTTTTGAAGGATGTAGGGACAGTTCCAGTGGTGAGGGAGGAGTGGATGATAGCAGAGATGAGGGGGACCAGGGAGGGAAGGCAGGCTTTAACAAGTTGGGTGGGGAGGGGATCAAGTTGACAAGTAGATGGCTTGGATTTCCGGGTGAGTTCTGTGATTTCTGAAATAGTGGGGAGATGGAAGGAGGAGAATGAGTGTGTAGGTGAGTGAAAGTCATCTGAGATGCTGAGGTGAGGGATTAATCCAAGATGCTGGTGGATGTTCTTGATTTTTTTCTGTGAAAAAGGACAATACTGAGTTGCAGAAGGAGGTAGTATACAAATGGGGAGGACATTGTTAATTAGGGAGAACAGTGATTTGGAGTTTCCTTTGTTGGCAGTGATTATTCTGGAGTAGTAGTGGGATTTGGTGCTGGCAATGGAGTCCTTGTAACGTAGGATGTGGTTGTTGTACATTTCTTTGTGAATAGTGAGACCAGTTTTTCTATGGAGACGTTCAAGTTGCCGACCTTTGGCTTTCATGAGACGCAGATCGGAGGTGAACCAAGGAGCGGAGACGGAGAAAGAAACAGATCTAGCAAGAGAATTGAGAATATTATGAAGTCCAGTGTTGTAATGAGAGACTAGATCATCGGGGGTGGAAAGATTGTGAGTGTCAGGAAGGCAGGAGGAGTGGATAGTTGAAGTGAGTGTGGAGGGGTTGATATTCTTTATGTTCCGAAATGAAATAAGGCGTTGTATTTTTGAGATGGAGAGACTGAGTTTCACTGTAAATGAGAGGAGAAAATGGTCAGTTATGGGGAATTTAGGCTCATACTTAGCTTTATTAAGACCCAACTGCAATAATTGCAGACATCTTATGTATTGAAACACTCAATGACACACAGTGTTGAAATGCAACATTTTATTTAGAAATGAAAACCCATTCATAACCCATCCGGGAAATTGTAGACGCTCATCAGCAGACTGTCAAACTGCTCCCTGTTGAGCCAAAATTACCCCAGGAACCGGTCACAGTGAAAGCGGAGTTCTTAACCAGCCAGAATTCCCCCAACTGTTCTCTGGACCTGAGGGTCTTGTGCCCCCACACCCTTCTTGCTGCTGCCTTCCTCGGTATATCCTCACAACCAGGGCAAGTGCCAAGGCTTTCTTTGGTTCAACGACAGAAACATCTTCGCCATCAAATCGCTACTGGAATCACTGTGTATCCCATGTGCATCCTACACAATGTCGTATGTACTACAAGTCTGATGTAAACACCGGACGCAGACACGACGTGCATTCAAATATTAGCGCATGTATGAAGTAAATGTAGAAAGTTTAGCCTATTTTGCGCTGAGCCAACAAATATATTTTGGGAATAGGACGCAACCTAGTGGCGAGCGCAGCGCATGCCGCGTACAATGTGAATCAGCCCTCATTCACATGCACACACTGATGTTGACACTTTCTTTCTCTCCTCATTAGCACTGCTTTAAAATTAAAAGTTGCCCTCTGCATCTCTTAGCTTTGTTCATGGCTTGGGGCACTGCAGCGTGGGCCTTTGAAGTCACTGATTTGTGTGTTTGTGTGTGTGTGTGTGTGTGTGTGTGTGTGTGTGTGTGTGTGGGGGGTTCTTACACATGCTTGCGTAAATATGTCTATGCTTACCAATGTGCTTTGCATGTATTTGTGTGCAGTCAAAAAGCTACTGTGTGCATGCATGTTGTTTTTTCCTCTCTTTTGCTGGGTTGTGGATGAAGTGGTGCAGTAAATATTGTGTTCTGCAGTTTTTCACTACGGAGTGAAACTCCTCCTCAGGCTTGCTAATGAATCATTGACAACATGCACGGAACCACTGTCCCAGGAAATTTACATCCTCCCATTAAAATATGCCTGAAAGGACATACCTTAGAGCCTCAAAAGGGAAATTGAAGACGGTCCTAACCCGAACCCAAAAAGATGCTGCTCAGACCTCAACCAAGCCTGAGGTGGGAAAACTTTTGTTAGCCAATAATGGACTCACACTTGAAATTGCTTATAATTCGCTGATAATGAAACACTGATGAGGGAGAGGGAAAATGGGCAAAGTTGTTTCAGTTTACAGAAACTGAATGTACTTTTGGTAAATGTTTGTTCGATTAACATTAGCTAATACACACAGAGATTAAAAAAAAAAAATTATGAGTGATGCCGCCACAGCACTGTGAATTATCAGAGTATAAATTGAGGCAGCAGTTTACATCAGCAAGTGGATATTAGATATTTGCAATGATCTACTGTGCACACAATAAAATGTTTCAAGTGGTGCTCAGACAAAATACAATAATTTTTAGTATCTATCTAAAAAGCTAATTCAAACTGTAGCCTCAATATATTATAGCAGAATTTAATAATACAGTGATAGCCATTGGAGTTATCTTTCAGACAGCATACTTGGTGTTATTATTATGAATCCTCCCCTCTTGGATTCAGCATTAATACTGCAGTAGTACCTAATGTACTTGAGTGAATGTACAGTATATTCAAGTGGCTTCAGTAAAGACAGAAAGACCACACAAGTTACAGTTTGACTTTAACAGAGGTATTCATAATAGTATTTTTTTTCCTCAAACAGAAAGTGATAAATGTCAGTTTAAAAAAAGAACACAGAAGTGGCATCCCTCATCTTTCATTACATTAATATTGCAGTAGTAACCATAGTGAATAATCATCCATTGATGCTGCAATTGCATTATTGAAAGTAATAACTATGTAGATATTATAGAGACCACCCTTCCTTCTTGTACATCTGGAATATTTATCAAATTAGCTATTTTAGACTTCATAGTGGGCTCTGGCTCTAGTGGCTGTAATTCTGCACCACGGCTGAATTTTGGGAAAGCAACTTCAGATATGGTATTAGGGGACCACTAAGGTCTACATAAAAGCATCCAAAAAGCACCATGACATGGGACCTTTAATGTCAATTTAATATACTGTACTTCTTTGGGGTAAAGTTGCAGGGCAGCAGCTCTGATGAAATCAAGTGTTTGACTCTTACTCCATCTGTATTTTATACATATGGGACAGGCTGGGCACCTCTCCAGGTTACAGATATTTGTACTGTACAGGGAGTACAGTTTGTATCTCGTACAGACAGACATCTTTCATTATTCTTGTGTGTGCGTGTGCAGGAGAGAGAGAGAGATGCAAGGACATATTGAGTCTGAATGACGGGTGTGTGGGGGTGGATAAGGAGGTTTGAGTTAGGTTTTAGTAGTTGAGTAGTTTGAGTAGTGAAAGAAGAGAAACATAAAACACACACAAGGGAGAGAGAGCGAGTGAGCAAGACAGAGAAAGAGACAAAATATCTTGTCTCACTTCGCCTACCATCCGTGTGTGTGTGTGTGTGTGTGTGTGTGTGTGTGTGTGTGTGTGTGTGTGTGTGTGTAGTTGAAGGAGGGGGTGGGATGGCTATCTACACCACAGGAGTCAAGCAGTCTAGCTGAAGTCAGCATTTGCTCGGGTCTGATGGGAGACAGGTGGAGATACCTACTGCATGGAGCAGTGTGCGTGCGTGCGTGTGTGTGTGCGTGCGTGCGTGTCCCTTTCAGCCTCTTATTTTTTTTTTTTGAAACCCCAGTGGCATTGATAGTGCTATGGTCACCTGAGTTTACTTTCTGCCACACTGAAAAATACACTGAATAACTAACTTATACTACAGCCATATACATTCCTTTGCCCACGTAGTGGCTATAAAAGGAACAAAAGGGAAAATATTTAACATTTTCTCTGAAGTGGAATAAGATCCTCACAAAAATCACAGTACAATCATATCCTTCAAAAGTAATCGCAATTAGATATTTTCCACATTTCACGCAGCCCTACCGTGCACCTTTGTTTACACACACAAGGATAAGCATGTTCCAGGACCAGTGGCCTTTCAAACTAACTGTTTACTATCAGTACTGTGGTGAGAGTTACTAAGTGCAACTGGAGACTGTAAATCCCACTCTGCTGTGTGGTGGTGGAATTAGGTGGGACAGATGGGAGGAAAGAGATAGAGAGAAGGGAGGGAGGAAATAAACATGGCAAAAAAATTGGGGGGATGAGAAGGTGGGAAGTAAGAAATGAGGAAAGGATGGAAAGATGAAAAGATGTACAGACTAAGGCGAGGTGGGGTGGGAGATGAGCAAGCAATGATTGGATGTCAGACCACAGATAAAAATGCCAAGGTCAACGTTAAGCTCAGAGATCACAAAGTGAGAACACTTCTCTGTCTGGAACACTCTCGCTCTCTACTGTTGCTGACATTCTCTCTCTTCCCCTGAGGAAAGCATTTTCTTTCATTTCCCAGGCATATTTCTCTCTCTCTCTCACACACACACACACACACACACACACACACACATCTGACAGTAATCAGACATCCAATTACAGCAGCGCCCTCAGACTAGGGTTATGTGCATGCATGTGATTGAATATATGTTCTGGAACTTTGCTTTTTTTTCTGAACACACAAAAATAGACACACACTGACTCATACAGGTACATAGCAAACATACAAAAATGCTACATGTATGTCATCAAGCAGAAGAAAACATGACCGAGACTGATGCAAATAACAGAAAATACTAGAAATGCAGAAGTACACTCACTCAGAACCTTAAAAAAAAACAGGCTTACACACATACACATACAGGTTTAAACATGCTTATACGTACACAGTGAGGATGAACAATAATATTATATGCTGTTCCATCTCCCCCATGCATTGCTTTGGGTTTACAGTCCCGACAGTGAAACGGATGAATGAAAAACCAAAAATGTCATTGAAACAGCTGACCTTTACTGTGACCTTTCTGAAAACCAGGGTACATTTTGTTTACATCTGAAAACAGGATGTATGTTGGTTGTTTACACTTGTTATTGGGCACCAGACACATCAGTTGTTAATGGAAGGTTTGGAGCCCAAATCATTACACAAACACATTTTTTTCAAAGAATATGTACAAAATTATGTTTTTTATGTTGGTTTTAGCATATTGTTTTGACATATAGCAGTATATTTAATAGTACATTAGTACATTTTGCTAAATATATAGTAGTATATACATATCTGCACTTTTTACATGTACACAGTACCTAATGGAGCAGGGTTTCTGCATCTGTTAAATAATTCTGCAGGCAAAGTTTTCACAAACACATACACACAGACATGCACACCAGACAGTGACAAGTTGTATGCATTCTGCCCACAATAATAAGCAGGGATCCCCCAGTCATTCAGCCAGGCTGTAGCACAACAAAAGCCAAAAATGTAATTCACAGCAGTTGTGAGTACATACACAAGCACACACACACAAACACAAATTGTTTAACAGTTTATCAATGTTTATCTCTGCCAAATCAACAGAATCAGTCACTCAGCAGTGCGCAAACAGCCGACTGTGAAATGAAAATTGTGCATCGGCAAGTTAATGTAGTCATTCGTAAGTGACAATTACACTGTTTAACTAAATACACACTCACAAATACATTAAATATGCAATTGGAACTTCATCGATAAGTCAGCACAGCACACATACGGAGCCCATAGAAACTTCAGCCAGTAATTTGTTCATATTAGAATGTGCCAATGAGCAGAATATATGGGAGACATTATGGTTTATGAATAGCAATGACCACACAGGCTTATTGCTGGTGATAGCATCTGTGTGGGCAGCACACAAACATGCCGCCTGAATGGCAGTGAAGAAAAAAAAAAAGCTTGGCTGCCTGTGAATACATTATGTATTGCGTACATGCCCGCACCTGCATATGTGCATGTCTTTGTTTGTGTACACTGCAACAGGCCCGCACACCTGACCGTGACAGAGGCTATTGTGTGCTATGCTAATGTATCACTGCAGTCAGATGGCTGGGAGGGCACCACTGTGTGAGTGTTTCAAACATTGGCAATATCTCCCTCTTTCACTCCTCTTTCATAACAAAGATGAATATATGGATGGGAGTGGGACCGTGCAAACATGCATTTATTGTGTTGGTTTTTATGCATCTACGCTGAGAGTAACTATTTGGGACTGTAGGTATGTTTGTGTGACTCCATATAGGGGTAAAGTCAAACACATAAGCCTTAAGTTGATGTCATATTTAGTTTGGGCTGTGTATTTTTTAGTATTAGAAAGGCTGTTGGAAAAGTGTAGGTGGGGGTTCAAAGGGTCCAATCCAATAGAGTATGCCGTTTTCTTCTCAGTGAATATAAGGAGTGCTTTATTCTTTGGCCAGGTGCTGTGAATGCACTATTGCTTTGGCCAACTCTGCCCCATGCATAGATTTCACCAGATCAATATTTCTTGCATGTGAAGTATTCTTCAGGTATTGACGTGCACTATGTAGGCCTAGGCCTCTGCTTCTTGCAGCATCAATGGACAAAGCACTTACTGCCAAAAGCTTAAACGACAAGATAAAAAAAAGCGGAAGCAGTCCTGCGTAGAAATACATGAGTCAGAGAGCTCTATTTTCATGACGGAGCACAGAGGGGCTTTACGCTGGTAAAGTGACATTTCTGACAGATACACAAAGATTTTTCTCCCAGCTGCAAGCATTTAATACTTGGTGACATGCCCTAAACTTGGGTGCACTTAAGTAGGCGAAGAGGTGCAGGGGTGTGTTAGTGGCAATAATGTAGCAGAGCCTTTTTGGTGTTCAGGATTATGGTCATTTGAGTTTGCACTGAGTATCTACTCAGATCATGTCTTAAGCACGTGGATAAAGTACAGTGAAGAAGGTGATGCACACTTTTGGCCCCCAAATCTCTTGGTAATGTACTTTTCATTATCCAAACCAACTGCACCTCAGTTGTGTCTGCTCATTAGATGAGAAAAATAGTGGCAACTGTCTGTGTGCTCAACAACTGAGTAATTCATACTATATGCAAAAATAGAGCCTGCATGGAGCAATGATGGAACTGTTATTTTGCTATTTACTTTTACTATTTTGTAAGTTGGTAAGGCAACTTCTTCAATGCTAGGTATAGTTACTATTATTATTAATGCACTGTGAACAGATTAACAGTGAACAATAATGCAGCACATGTGCAAAACTAGAAATAGGCACTAACACTACCACAGTCAAGTGCTTTTTTTTTGGCTACCTATTGCAAAGAATCCCCCAACTATCTTCTTTGCCATCCAACCTTGTGGTGAAAAGCAACACCCTGTCTACATGCACTTTCTTCTGTTTTCAAATCAATTCTTTAAACTTCTTTCTGCCTTTGTATCTGTCATTTCAGTTTCATCCATCCTCATCAATTTTGCTGAAGGCACCTAATGATGGTCTAATAAGTCTTTCCCTGTAGAAAGCCTCTCTGCTTGCCTCTCCATCGGTTTCATAATTTTCTTATTTTTTCCCCCATTCCTCCTTGTCCTTCCCCCTCAACTCAGGGAGGTCCCAATAACATGTCAATCATCTATCTTGCTTCTTCATCCATACCTCTATCTTTACCCCCTCTCATGCAATCGGTTTCACGCTGCACATCCACTAACTCACTCATCCCTCCGTGTTGCCAAGTGTACACATATCTGTCTATCTTGGCTCTGACTTTGTCTGTGTACTCCTTACTTTCAGCAGCAGCACCTCCTCTCTGTTTTGCCTTCCCTCCCCCTGTGCACCCAGTGAGCGATATCAGTAGCATGTTGCTTACCTTTACTCTATCTCAATTACACTTTCCACTAAAAAAGTCAACAGTGAGAGAGAGAGAGAGAGAGAGAGAGAGAGAGAGAGAGAGAGAGAGAGAGAGACCCCAGAAACTCAGGATGTCCCCCAAACCATCCGTCCCAACCAAATCATCTGCAGACAAAAACAGAAATACATGACCTATTGGAAAGACACTACTAAACGTTGAAGCAAAATAGATTGTTAGCTAGCCCTAAACTGAGAGTACATTGTAGCTGAATACTTGAGCACCACATGTTACCACAGACTCAGAAAGACTCTGAACAGGTACAGGTTGAGTGGACACAGTCTGGTTGTGGAAATCAGCCGCCACAGACAGAACTGGCACGTCTCGAGAAAAAAGGCTGAGACAGAGCAACACTTATGCTGACATCAGAACTCAGTTCTTTACCAAACTGAAATGTGCACTCCCAGATTTTGATACACTCTCTGACCAGACAAAAATGCAAGATCTACTTGGAGAAAATAGTGTGAGCGCTGTAGAAGACAACCAGCACAACACAAAATATCTGTAGTTCATCCCCCCCACAGTTTAGTCTGCCTTCTCATCTTGTCCTCTACTTCATGTTTTTTCACGTTTTGTTTGTTTGCTTCTGTCTTTGTTTTATTTCTTACATTTGACACTAGAGATTTTACTGTATATTGATTGATTGAAACCTATTTTTTATCTTAACTTAAGTAAATATATTTTAGTTTACTCAATGAATTTTATGTATGTATTTCTTTTCACATTATCTGTGACGCTTTGGCAATATTATTTCTGAAATTTCCCCGTTGTGGGATAAATAAAGTATAATCTAATCTAATCTAATAATCTAATCTAATTCATGTCAATAAAGCAATTTGAATTGAACTGTGAGAGAGAGAGAGAGAGAGAGAGAGAGAGAGAGAGAGAGACTCAAATACTGTCTGGTTGATCCATTTAATCATAGCCTTAATATAGCCACCATGTAGAAAACATCAGGTATACTTGGCAGCACTAGAAAACATGCTGTTCATTAGACTAGAGTAAGACTAATGACGGTCTTCCATTACATGGTACCTGCTCGACTCGCCTCAACTTTTTTAGTTTTCCATAATGAAAAAAAGTCCCTGGTACGGGTACTTCTTTTAATATCACCTCCGCCGAGGATCTAAGCAAGCTGAGGCGATCCCAAATGTTGACGCGAAAACCTGTAGACTACTGACTGGTCGGAGAGAATCATCACTATTCACTGCGTCAGTTTCCTGCGGCATCGCTATGACGACCAGCCACGCTCGCCTCACGCATGAGGTGGTACTAAATCTGCAATGGAAAAAGAAGGACGGAGCACCGCAGCCGAGCAAAGATAAGCCAAGCCGAGCAGAGTTGGTACCATGTAATGGAAGAACGCCATAAGATAGCAGTTTGATAGCAGATTAACACATAGCCAGATAGATTGAGAGATAAACTGCAAATATGCACTTTGCTTTGTTTGCTCAATGAAATGGTGTCATTTGATTGCCTATGTATGTGTTTGAGTGAGTGTTTGGTTGCACTGAATCGTGGAGAAGGGCAGCAAGGCCTGTAGAAAAAGGGTAGGGAGACAGTGTAGAGTCGATTGGCATTTACCAAGTACTTAATAAGGTGAGGGATAGGAGGACAGAAACATACTCTGGGTGAATGAACTCGCAAAAAACACACAAGAAACATCCTCTGCCCAACACACACGATAAACACAATGGTACTTAAAAAAAAGAGATAGACACAGGCATACATAAACACACATGTACACACACACACTTTCCCCCACAGCCAGTTGAGCACGTTAGCTCAAGAAAGGGGTCAGCGCTGATGGTTTTACAGTTCAGTTAAGAGAGCAGTTAAAGCAGTTTGACTGAAACCTGACTCAACATTATTGAAGGATCACTGAATGGAGGAAATTCCTTTCCTCCATTCAGTGATCCCTCAATAAGGGGAGAAGAGAGACAAGACAAAAAAAAGAAAAGAAAAAAGCCATTATCACCATTCTCCAGAGATGAATTATGGGCCTCTTTTCCTAATTTGAATACTGTTGTCATGGAAATGAACATTCCAATTATGTTGTTGTCAAACTTATTCAGTTTTTTTTTTTTTCTTTCTTTGATGATATTGAGTCAACATTTATAAAAAAAAATAATAAAAAAAAAGGCTCCACCAGCAGGTGGTTCCCTTAGAGAGACCAAAAAAAAAATCTCTAAAAACATTGCTGTTCCTGCAGATTTCAAACACATGCACACCTGCACAGACTCACATTATTAGATGTCCTATTTGAGAGAGAGACAGCAGATTAATCTTTTCTTCTGGGTTACTAGAAATCTCTAGGATCCTTTGATATATCTGTCTTTTTCACCATCTAGACGGACAGGTGATTGTATATATGACATGGACAACAGCTTAGACCAGGGCAACATAAACAAACACATAAGGTGTGTGTGGGAGCCACCAGTTTCTGGAACAGGAGGCAGTTTATTTGCATTGTGTCCCAATATGATCAAGTACATTAACAGTGAATGCTCTTGCTGGTCAATGCAGACAATGTTTCAGGCTCTGTCATTGGGACATGTGGTGATTAACTTTGACCTACTACAGCCAAAATTAAAGTTATAGTGCGTAGTTTTTGTCGCCCCCCCATGACGAAAAGCAAAAAGCCTTCTGTGATCTTGGGTCTCAATAAAGCATGTAAAATATGACTTTATTAAAAGCTCCATACATTCTAAGTAAAATAATAAACATTGTGGAAATAACATTAAGCTCTAACTTGTGTAAGGATACATCATTTTAAACAGAGGCCAACGTTCTTTCCATTGATCCTGCTGTGTCAGAAGATGTGTCTATTGTATAATGCTCTTATGTTTTCATCAGGAGTTGGCTTCAGTTTTTTTTTTTTTCTGGCTGGAAACAACAACTACTGGCCCAGTCTTTTGTCATATTTGTCACCAAGTAAACACAAACAGGCATCTTCTATCTACACACCTAAATGTCTCTGTTGGAGCATTATCTGCAGGTGCCCCTTTCAATTTATATATTTTCTGTTTGTTTATTTGTGTTAATTTGTTGTTTCACTGGTGATGCTTTGTTGGAATTAAGACAGTTTAAGACAACCAATTTAACAGCTTGTGTACGTTTGGGAACCCAGTTTGCCACCGTTTCAATTAAAGAAAATAAAATGTGATCTGTCTCTGCTGGGTGCCCCTCGACCCTGTAATCCAGGAAGTTTGAGAGTGATCTGCTTCTCTGGGGCCCCGTGTTGCCCAGGGCCAATCATGTAGCCAAATAACACCATTATTTCAGCCCGCCCCTCTGCAGGGATGTCAGTACCCATCCATCGATTCCCTCTCTTCTTTAATCCCTCTCTCGATATTCATCGTTTCTCTCTCGTCGTCTACCCCGCCCTTTCATTCACTCATCCCTCCCTCTTTCTCACTTTCTCCTGCTATTGACTTTGCCCATGCCATTCTCTCTACATATACCACATCTCTCTCTCTGCTCCTCCCACCATTCTGATCTTACCACCCCTCCTCTGTTTAGAAATTCTCCATCCATCCATCCCTTTTTCAAAAGCCCTTGCGGCCAAAAGCTCCATAATGAAATCTCAGCAAGCTTTATTGTGTTGATTAAAGCTGTCAGAAAAGAACTAAGAGAGGAAAAATACAGCCGGCAACAGGGGAAAACAAGGGCTCGATGGTGCGTTGCCAATGCCCTTGTTTCAGCCACCGTTCAGTCTTCCTTCCTCTTGATGTTTTGTCCTCTCATACCCTCCCTCCCTTTTTTCAGTTTATATAAATAAGAAACCCTACCTCATTATTGGTCTTTCCATCCCCATCACTCAGTTTCCCTCCATCCATTTCAGTGTAACCAGCATCTAGTCTCATGTTCAATAACCTCTTGACCTTTACTTATTGTAATTCTGTCAAACCGCATCTGCCTCTTGAGCCATTCACCTCAAGCTGTTACTCATACATCTTACCACAGAATACTGTTTTAGTGTTATTTGTCCGCAACTACATAATCACAAGATGGTTCCTTTGGCCTAACAATTATGGACTGTTTCATTGCTTACAGTGCTGCAATATGGAATTTGCATTGCATGTAGTTTACCAGTTTATATTATCTCTATTGTATTTCGCTAAAGAAGCACTTTTTTAACCCTTCACTTTATCAGTCCCTCACTTTATTAATCCTCATAGGGAAAATTTAATTTTTAAACTCTGTGGTTGTTCCATTACACACATAGGCCGCATAATACACACACATGCGCACACGACATGATTTAATGGAGAGGTGTAAGAGGGAATGGGCTGCCACATAGTCGGCGCTCCAAGCAGTTGGGGCCTCTGTGCCTTGATCAAGGGTACCTTGGCAGTGCCCAGGAGGTGAACTGGCACCTCTTAAGCTACCAGTCCACACTCTGTACTGGTCCATGCAAGGCTTGAACTGCCCCCATGTCAAGTCCACACACACTAAGCTACTCACGCCGCTGTTTTGATCAGACATCGGGAGGTATTTAAATATATGCAGCTGTATGATCACAAATTTGACACAAACCCCACTTAGTCCAGACTCAGTATGCAAGATATTTTACAACTCCAATCCTCTAACTCTAGTGACAAAATTAGTTGTTACTGTAATTCACATAACATCAGGCCTTACCGCCATAAAAGTATGACTAAAACATCTAGCAGTTTGTTTGGCAGCCGATGGCCTGTGCACTGACTCCAACATTAATTCTTCTATCTAGCCATTTTTTAAGTGGCTAACACTAGCAAGGTCTCCTGCATTTTACAGTGGCAGTCCACATCGCCTGATATAAAGAGCCGTGACCATGACGGATGATGGAAATTCTGACATTTGAAGGAAATTGTAGGCGTACTAAACTTAAGGGAAAACAAGTAGTGGTGCTAAATTAGCAAAAGCCACAAATCTAATGACTAAAGTGGTTGTTTAAACCACCATTTACATTGATTGTGAGATTAATTGCATTAGGATCTGTATCAGTGATTGATTAAAATCACATAAATATCTTCATATCAGTCTTTACTACCGCCGCTTACCAATTTTTTGGGGGAAACCCTCCAATAGGTGCACCAGAGAATGTGCTTCCCATTACCAAAATATGAAGCATAAACTGAAAGTCAAGCAATAGCTCTCAAAAAACTTATGAATCTGATTCAATGTGAGAAAAATGGAAACTAAACTAAGGAAGGACAGAGGAAGTCATTTTCAACTTGAAGATAAGAGCACATTAGAGCAAGAACAGGATCTTCTATCTATCTTGCACCTGGCACAAGTGTCTTTGAGTTAAGACTGACGCAGTTGTCAATTTCCCGCCCAGCAAATGCAAATGCAAGCAATAGTGCAGCATTATTTATTATTATTATTTATTATTTTTAAAGCGAGCACACACACTATGCTTGTTACACACACACACACACACACACACACACACACACACACACACACACACACACACACACACACACACACACACACACACACACACACACACACAGGGAAGCGCAGCAGCACACAAACATGCAGAGGATTACAAATAAAATATGACGGTGCAAATCAGCCATCATAATAGCAATGCGCCAAGGAACAAACGCGCCTGGCTTTTAAAGGGAATGGGAGATGACCCTTTGATTGGTTTATTCCATGTTACGCCCAAAACACACCTATAAATTAATGAAGATAGTACAACCCTTTTGAACCATGCGCCCGGCGTAAGAACCCTTTTTTCGCCATCAAACACGTGTAATCATGTATTTATACAGTAAACACACTAAAACGTTAACTTTTAAGTTTAACGCATCCAGTAGATACAGGTCTGTGCAAACATCAAGCCTCACACACAAGAGCATAGGAAAAAGGATCAAGCCTTATCATTACCAGGCAGGCCTGAAAGGTATTTCCTCCAGAGGCTAACCTTCTATTAACATTACATTAACAGAGAGACAGGCGTTTGACAGCTCGACATGGCTGCATATCAACTGTTTCTTTTTCAATTACGAGGATGACAGAGGAACTGCAGGCAATCTAGCTGGACATCCGCAAGGAGTCCTTTGAGGAGGCCTTGGAAGCAATCGGCCTGTATTCCCATGACAGATCATCTCGCAGCTCACCCAGCTGGGTGTAAAAATAAGTTAGAATTTTGCCAGGTCCTTTAATGAGGACAGTGCAAAACAATCACTGATTCTGTCACTTTGTCACAGATTTGAAAAGTTGAAAGTTAGGCGCGGAAGGCTTATTAAAGGCTCTCAAATGGCAAACGTGGTAATTTCTTAATTGTCTATTTGAAATCAGCACAGCACTGAAAGTCCATAGAGAACAACATATACAGTACATTAAACATTGTGCACTCGTGAAAACGTTTTACACTTAGCCAGACAGAATTCAAAACAAATTCCATTAAGTCGCTCTCGATGCCATATTGTTCAAGACAGCCCAGCGACTGGGCAAAGATGGATGACTAAAACACTGTGTGGGCACAATGTGAAAAAGAAAATTATAATTCTGTTCACCAAACTGCAGCAATGGCTGCAAACTTAGAGACAGGTGTAGGAAAAGGATCAGCATAATTGAGAAAAGGTACACCGTTTCACTCTCATTTACATTCACAGCTCAGTAGTTACTCTAACACAGAGCGACTAAGAATGACTGCAACAATAGTACAAGCTTCAGCTTCATGAATAGCAACAATAGTCAGCAGTTTAAATCAATATTTATGTTCATACAAGAAATCAAAGGAATGCCCCTAGTTTCCAAATAAGGATAATAAGATATTATGTTATTAGATATTTTAAAGAGACTCAATCACTGACATTGACATGAGTATTTTTTTCTCTGTCTCCTGTGTCCTATCATGTTACAATATTTGACTAACTATTATTAAAAAAATGTCATTAATCAATCAATCATCTATTCTACAAAATGTTAAAATCTTTTGAACAATTGCCCATCAAAGGTTCTGAGAACTACAGGGCACATTTTCATGCTGCTTGTTTTGTTCCACCAACAAAACCAAAATCATTATCATCAATCAGATTTAATCCATCAATATTCAAACTGCTTGTTAGTCACTACTAACAGTGATTAGTGATTCTACCTTTGCAGTTACATTAGGCAAAGCACAAAAGCATTCCCTTGAGTATAGCTATTATTCTGTCACTCAAACAGAATTATCAAAAGAGCCCCATTGTTTTCTGTCCTGATCTATTTATTTGTAACAATGAGCGTCACTTACTACATAAATATTACCTCATAGCTTCCACTTATCATAATGAAATGATGTGTAGGTATATCCTTGATTTGCCTTGCAAAAATCAAAGCATGATCAGTTCAATGAAACAGGTTTGGACATTTCAAATAGGGAGAAGAAAGAGCACTGGTATCTACCTGGTCTCAGCCAATACTCTGATTTTTGGTATTACAATCATCATATTGATGAAAAATGTTAATTACATTCCTCTGCAATTTAATGTGATAGAGAACTGAACAAAAAGAAGCAAATCGTTTCATTATAGAAGCTGGGAAAATACAAAATTGTAACAGTTCTTTTTCATTTTCAACTAATCCTTTCACCAAAAATTGTTATACCTATCATTTAAAAAGAATATTATCAGGCTCCAGTAATCATAAGGTTTCTAATGGAGGTGTGGTGCCTGATACATAATGCCTAAACCCCAGGACTCATTACATGACGGTGGTCCGACCATTCAGTCAATCAATAACTTGATCAGAAAGTAATTTTGAGGGTTATTGGTGGTCCGGGTAAAGGTTGTTTATCAGAAGAATGAGGTACAGGAAAACACATGACCCGGCCAATTCTGCAACAGCCTGAATCAATGGGAGGATGATCAGGGAAGATATTGGCAACATGAGAGCAGGATGAGCAATACTGCCCTCAGCACAAAACAATTGATAGGCAATCTATCTCAGCTACAGCCAGGAGACTCACAGACAGACACATGCGGTCAGGTTAACACTTGGAAAGGCATAAACCAAAGGCATCTGAGGTGAAATTAAAACCAATTTTCTCTTCAAAATTTGAGAAGCCGTCCACAATCAACTGGCTTATCATCTTAAGAACTGGACGTCCCCAGATGTGCGCTGTGCACATCTTCATACCTATCCCTACATAGTGGTTCTTGATTTCTCCAAAAAAAAAAAAAAAAAAATAAGGGGGGGGGGATTGCTCCCTCGGAGGCTCGTAAAAGACATAAGATTCATTAAGTATTCACACTGTGCACTGGAGAGCACTGACGTCTCGCAGTAAAAGGGAGAGAGGGGATTAGAGAGGAGAAAAGGAGGAGACGGCGAGGACAGGCAAATAATGACAAGGAGGAATAGAAAAACGGAGGGAGGAAAAGTGAATGAGAAGAGAGAGTAAATAAAAAGCATGATGGAGAAGCTGCATGAGACGAAATTGTGCAAGATAGGAAAAGTCAGACAGAAAAAGACCGTCTTGATTCGGAGACATCGAACAGGGAGACAGGGATTGAGAGCGTGAACTGGTGTGTGCAGAAGAGAGAGGAAAAAAAGGAGAGGGACTGAATAGATGGAAGCTGTAATGCAGGGAAGAAAGGTGGTAGAGTGAGACAGGGACAGAAAAGAGAGACAGGCAGCCAGCAGGAGTGTTGCGGTGCCATAAAATGCCAGCTGTATGCCACTGCAGTCTCTCCTCTCTCATCTCAGCACTGTTGAGTTATCACTGTCTAGTGTCTACTACCACGCACGCACACGCACACACACACACACACACACACACACACACACACACCAGTTTACAGCATGTTCACTGATTACTTGGATATCCTCTCCAGGTCTTTATGAGCTAAGGGCTGGTTTATTGGCCACTTGTGTGCATGACTGTGTTTGTGTGAAACATCATGATGCCTGTGTTTGTGTATAAAGTGTGTGGGCGTGTATGTGTGGCCGTGTGTGTGCATACATAACAGCCTTGTCACTTTTCCTATAAAGCAAAGTTGTTTCTATGAATTTTACCCACCAGCTGAATAAAAAAGCCCATCTGGATCGATGGACATGAAAGAGACAGACAGACAAACAGACAGACAGACAGACAGATATAGCGTTATGTTTCCATATACACAGAATGGTACAGTATGGCATAGGACAACGTCAGACATGAAAAGCTGTATTATGGTTAAAATAAAAGGAAACAAATTCCACAGGGAATAGTATCATCAGAACCTTAAGAATTTAGTTTTGTATGAAATACAAAATATGTACATTTCAAATTAATGCTGATCATTTTCTAAAACTTTATTGATAGAGTTTCTATCTTCCAGGCTGCCGTTGCTTCAGTTCATTTCAGTATGCTTTGGAAATCAGAGACTTAAATCTTGCTTGAAATAGGTAATCCATCACACCGAGCAGTTCATTGCCTTTATGGTTGTTCAAGTTACATTGTCACCGCGTGGTAATGCAGTTGTGAGTGGGGACTGATTACAAAGATGCATTCAGGGGCAGTCTAACATTTCAACTCTAAGAATCAGATAGTGAAAGGCTAAGCACCTTTTTAAAAGCATAAAACAGCCAAATTCACAGTGTCCTTTCCAACACATTCATGTTATATCACTCACTTGACAGTGCTATTAGGCAGGCTATTATTCATACTCAGATGCCTGAGCATCCCTGTCTGCTGCACCAACAAGAGCTTTGAAAACAGTTGACAACTTAATAGCCTTTAAGCTACTGCTATGGTCATTTAAGTCCTTGTTTCTAAATCATTTAGATATATGAAAAAATGCTTTTTATTTCAAATTTGCCTGGTGTCACAATCATGCATCTCATCTCAAATGTTATATTGCAAATAGGGCTGCACATTTAATCGCAATTTTATTTATATGTGGACTAGTGCAATATCCAAATCGCACTGGGGGCACAATATTTGTTATAGGGAAAATGTGTTTCAAACCATTCTGAATGAAGTATTGTGGTGCTGCAGTAGACGTCACGGCCTACAAATCATATCCTACACACAAAATCTTTGTTTGGTACAGATCCTCACAAAAAAAAAAAAAAAAAAATCACACTGTAGTCATTAACTACAAATTAAAAATTTTTAATTTTAAGATTTTTCAATGAAAATGAGACTAATGATACAAAAATAATCATTCCCTTCAATATTGTGAATCGTATCGCAATATCCCTCATATCGCAATAGCCCTAACTGCAAACTTCCTTTACGGAGAGCCCAGTTATAACTGAGGTATAATTTGGCTTAAACAGAACCTAGACTTTCCTACTCTAAGGGCTGTAAGTTGGTGCATAATACTTCATGAAACCTTCCCTCAGAACAGAAAATCTATGATCTCTTAGTCATCCTCACCAGGACAGTGGCTTTTCAAGTAAATGCATGAGCTTATGCCAGTGGACCAATGAGAAACCTCAAAAGGAAAGACTTTGTCAGTAAACACCAGGTTCCTCCATACCGAGTAAGAAGGTGATGGAGGGAGTGATGGAGTGATTGAGTGTTATAATACATGTGTACAGATGCCTCACTGACGCACAAACAACGCATATATGCACATACAATGACTGACACGGTTTGGTCTTATCAGTGGTTCCCATAGGCTTCAGGTCTGTGTCATTCTTTCTTATCTTAATAAGGTTGGTCCTAACACTAATGTGATGGACTGCACCTCTCCGGTAATGGCTTCAAAATGACACACACACACACACACACACATCCTTTGTTCTTGCTCATACACTAAAACAGACAGTCACATGCAAACACTTTCCTCTCTCTTTCCTTATTCTCCCTTTTTACTCGCACAAAGTACTACTACAGCTTAATCAAAGCTAGTGCTGTAGAGTAACTAGGAACTATTTTCATTGGAAATTATTTTTTCAAAGTTTAAAAATCCCAAGGTGTTGTCTTCAAATTGTTAATTTTTTTCCAACCAAATATGTTAAATTTACAGAGATATAAAAAAGGGAACATGGCAAATCTTCATATTTGTGAAGCTGAAAGTAACAAGTGGTATCTTTTCTTGAAAGAAGACATAAACAATTACTGAATTACCGCTTCCAGTAATAAACTGATTGTCTCATTTCAGCACTATTACAAATTGTGGTTTCTTTATGACTTTTAAATCCTTTTTGATTATCTTAATATAATTTGAGTGTTTGGGGAACAAGAGGCAGTATCCTCTCTAACCATGTATTCTTTTATTCAGATTTGATTTCAATTACTCATTGACTTATTGTTATGGTCGTAGAGTGACTTGAATCATGAAGTGGTTATAAAATTGTGATTCTTTTTGCATACACGTTCAGAAGAGTCATTCTTAAGTGCTAAGTGACTGGAGTGGTAGCTTAAATCATAATTTGATTTAATGAGATATAGTTATGAGAAGAAATGCCCTGTTATATTTGTCTCCATCACTGTCTCCGGGGTGATCTGATGAAATTCTGCTGGCCCTTCAAATCAATTTACTGCTCTGTTGATTCTTTTTGCT
>JABXJD010000086.1:1560000-1597500 GCA_013375575.1 Percina caprodes
ATAAGCTGTGATCATTTTGCATCAAAAGTGCAGGCACAATCGTCGCACAATGACCAGGTCCAGAATCAAGACTAAAGAAAATGTCAAAGCTGTGAATGAATCAAAGAGTCAATTTCAAAGATGCTGCATTTCCACAGCGGGGGAGGGAAACACTAGCCTGGCTCCACCAACCTACCTACTTCCATTCAATTTTCAATTCCCTTGAGTACACAGTCTGGGTTTGCGGTATATAGCTAGAGCTGTAGTTCCGTAATGGCGGTGGATGCAAGTGAAGCCATTCGGTCGGTTGTGGCAACACTGCAGAATTTCCAGAAATTAAAGCCTGAGCAAGAACAATCTTTTCTGAGTTTTGTTGGTGTCCATGATGTTGTGGCCCTTCTTCCCACGGGGTTCGGGAAAAGTTTGATTTTCCAGCTCTCCGTCAGAGGTGAAGGAGTTGGCTAAGGCTAACGCTAGCGATGCTAATGCTAAAAATATAAGTCTTGTCAGTCTCCCGTCTTGTTGCGCATTAGTTCAAACAAAACCATAGCAAAGACAGCTTTGTTATAGGAAGGACAAAAAGGTCATGAAAAGTGAAGTTTTAATTTGGAGGCACTCAAGAAAGTTTTGTTGTACCTGTTCAGAGATTGGTGACCTCAGTCACTATGGCCCATTTCAGACCTGGCATTAACATGCGTCTTGGGTGATCCTCACACAAGTGGATAGCTCAAAGTACAAGTGAGAATGCATCCAAGACCTATTGAGACTACATTTTTTTAGCAGTGTCTACTGCCTACTCAACGGACGTCCTCAGTGGGTCCACGGCAGCTTTTGAAAGTATTTCCAATGTTACATAAAACACTGAGTAAATCTTGTGATTTGGATGTTATAGTGTCAGTGAAGTTTGCTAATTATTTGAAATAGAAGAATGCATCGCTACGTGTTGTTATGTTGCCTTTTCATTCCGCTGCTCTAATCCATTCCCTGTCTGCAGACTTTCTCATGCATACTTCAGAAATCTGGTTACACATATACATCGCCAAGAAATCTGTCGTCCCCAGGAGAAAGCTACCTAATCCACCCCAATTACAGAAGCATGTTTTCAAAAATCTGCTTATTTGCAGCAGGATTTGGGCTGCCCATCAGCTCAACGCTAAACCTGTAATTGTCTACCTGTAATGCATCGTGTTGTCCTGGGTTAAATTTCAAATGTGATCCTCTTAACAGTCAAGACGAAAGAATTCTGTTAATGTTGTTGTGTTGGTCTCAATAAACGAATAGTGAGCTCTATACACCTATATAAATGTATATGTATATAAATAGTACATTTATCAATACCAGCACTGTGAAAGAGACAACCACTTATATACACTATACCTTTATTCCAAGACAGTATCTTGATTTCACAATATAGCCTTTTAGGATGTACATCCTATAAAAATGCGTCCTGCACCTTTAATACGATTAAAGGCTGTAATCTTTTTTTTCTTTTTGTATTAGCAGTCCTTGCATAAGACTAGGTTATTTTTCCAATATAGGTGTCTTGTATAAGCAACAAATGAGAGCAACACAATGAAATACACTTACACACATACATACCCACAGAGGGCCCAGAGGCTGTTGTTGCTCTTACTATGGTAATTGTGTGATCAGGTATTCTGGTTAAGCTCTCTCAGGAGAACCGCCTGACGCTGTGTTAAACAGTCCATTCTGTCATTGCTGTCACCGTAGCTCTGCTTTTGTGTGTGTGTGTGTGTGTGCGCGTTTGTGTGTTGTATTTCCCT
This sequence comes from Percina caprodes, assembly GCA_013375575.1. Taxonomy (NCBI): domain Eukaryota; kingdom Metazoa; phylum Chordata; class Actinopteri; order Perciformes; family Percidae; genus Percina; species Percina caprodes. The sequence continues at coordinate 1,561,764 of JABXJD010000086.1, forward strand.
TCAGTGCTGAATGAATCTCTTGTCTTTTTCTTCTTTCACTCTCCATCTTTGCTATTCTCTGTATCAATGATGTGCTTCACACATACTGTATATATGTGACAGGAGCAACAATGGAGAGTGAAACCTGGGAATTCATTGCAAAGAAAAGAAATAATAATATATGCCATACTTGTGAGTGTGTGTATGAGTGGAACATTGCATATAGGGATCAACAAAATTCTTCTTTAATTTAAACTATTACCGGTGTAACTAGGGCTGCACAATTAATCACATTTTTATCACGATTTTGGCTTCCCACAATACAATTTGCGTAATCTAGCAATTTTTTTAAATGCGTCATTCCGTTCATAGAACGTTGCGAGTTTTTTGCAAAGCCCATCTACCGCTCCGTAAACCACTGTCTGATCATGAGCCAGTCAGAGTTGTTCCTGCACCACGCAGCTTAGTTTCTAGATGTAGACAGTCACAGAGGACAGAGTAACGGGAGGAAAATTCAACAGATACCAGTCGGTTATATGTCGGTCCCAAGATTTACCAGTTTACTAGTAAACACAACATTTTGTCCAGTTTGTGTTGTTTATCAGACAACAGCAGTGACCAGTGCTAGTCGGTGCTAGTTAGTGTCTGATAGCTCACAGGGCTCTAGGGTGCAACTAACATTTTTTCCTCTAGGTCGCGTGCCTGTGTTTAGCTCTCTCCTCTTACTCTCCGCGCAGCACTTTTTGAAACTATTTCAGCTTGTGTAGGCTTGTCAGTGCTTTCTGAACATATTGAACACATTTAAAAAAAATAATGTGATAATATTGAAAACTGTGATAATTTAGGTCACTATAACCGTGAGGTTAAATTTTCATATTTCATTACATCCCTACACCTGAACAAAAGATTGTGCTGGGCGGCCAGGCACAAACGCTGCACGCTGTGTTTTCACACCCTCCTCCCCAACATACACACACGCAGATTTTCTTTGTTGTTAATTAATGCCATGAAAAGACCACATAAGCTGTGACTGGGTAGTGAAGCAGGTTGTACACACAATGGACTTTAACTGACAATAAAAAGCAGACTTATTAAAGGTTATTAATGAGTGTAACCCAAAACACACATAAATGAGGTGAATGAGTGTGAATGTGTGTGCATGTTTATCTGATGAGCAGGTGGCACCTTGTACCTAGTTTATGAATGTGTGAATGGTGAATGTATCCTGTATGATGTAAAAAGCGCTTTGAGTAGTCGTTAAGACTAGAAAAGCGCTATATAAATACAGCACATTTACATTTACACATGCAAAAAAACCACCATTGTGGAATAATTAAGTAATAATTGTTTCTCACAGATGAGGAAAACACTCATCAATCCATTCAAAGATGCCACCATGCTTCAATGAAAAGTGGCTTTATTTCAAGTGTTTATGTATTCAAAGCAATCAAAAGCCTAATCTAGCTTCATTATCATCAGTCTGACAAAATCTCAAACTGAATTAATCCACACTCATACCTTAACAGTCATTCAAAGCAATCCTATTTAATGGCTGGTTTTATTTACAGCGTCTCGCAGTGCCATGGAGGTTTTTCCTCTTTTACTCTAATATGAAGCAATCCCAGGACATTAGTGTTACGACAATAACTATGTAAGTATAAGTACAAAACAAAAATATTTACACTTCCACACAACAACAGTTGATGTGAAGGTTTGTCATGTTACCAAATATTAGAAAGTATACACTAAAAATGACACCTGAAATAAGTGTAACTGAAGTGACGTTTGAGTGACACAAATGTCACTCAGTGACAGCTCTGCGTGTTTGTGTGCGTGCATGCATAAAGTATATACTGTGAAGCGGAAGGAAAAATGGTACGCATTTTACGGGTCAGCTCAGTGCACCACAGACAGCCCGCCGGTACAGGACTGGTTTTACAATGGTTTATGTATCCTGTCAAATCAAATGTCCTGTGGAAGCACAATTCTTTATGTAGCGTGTCAAAACTAGGGAACCAAGGGATCATGTTCACCTAGCAATAAAGACTGAGATCTCCATGTGACCCTACATGCCACCCTGAGGGGAGTGACATCTCTTTGTTGTGTAGATAAACACTTCCTCCCTACCTGTTGATTTCTTTATCTGTGTTGCTCTGTAATCTGTCTGTGTTTTACCTGTCTATCTGCTTTAATGCCAAACAGGGGCCTGGTTCTCTTTTGAGAAGAAAAGTGCAGGAAATAAAAGATACTGACTGGTTGGAGCATCGTCCATTCACACAAAACAAGGGCAGTGTATGAAACAAATAGGCAATCACACACAAAAATGGACAGATGTAGAGCAGCCTATTTGAGAGGAGAGAGATTTATTGATCAATTTGGAGAAACTAAGTAATTAGAGTCTAAGAAAGCATACAGTGTGAAAGATACTAGAACATAAGTGGACAACTTGAACTAAGTATAGCATATAGAAGACTTATTGAGAGTTTGTAGTGACGTACAATTACAATGCAAAAGTAGAGAGTATGAAAAAGAAGTGTTTCTACCTCAAAAATAACAATTATAATGGAAACATGAGCAATAAAACACAAACGGAGACAACAGCATTTTACACATGAACAAATTTGTGCAGCTGACTATGAAAACACCAACTTTGCCATATCTCAAAATAAATGCTATCAATGCAAAACTTTAGATTTGTGTTTGCGATGACCTTCTGAAGGCCCCACACCCATTTTATTAAAATTGGCCACTAGGGGGCGCTACCAATACAACAAGTTTATCTCTCAAGAATGGCTCTTCCGATTTTTGCCAAATTTGAAGGGTACCATATAGGGCCACTCCTGAGGCCACCCCTACAGTACTAATGGGTCAAAGTGGGCGTGGCCATTGAGACCCACGTTTGGCCCTTAAGTTGTTCTCCCGTAGTGCTGTTGTCAGTGGAGAGTAACAGTGCAGAGAGAAACTCTCTCATGCACTGCACACTGTGTGGCCACAGTATGGTGAATTTACTGTTGCCTCATCCTCACTCATGCATCTTTTATTACACTGTTACATCCAGGGTTTTTATCCCTTTTGGTTTAAAATTGTGTTGCAGGCTGCTCTGTGTGTATATCTGAAACTTACTTGTGCAGTGGTGCCTTCATTGTGCTGTAGGAATCTCCAGCTTCTCCGTTACGACAGAAGACAACATCTGTTTGTTTTGGGGTTGTTTGTTTTTTCATACACTACACAATACAAATAGCATTTTTTACCTTTTCTTCAGAATTTCCAAATTCTTCTAATTTGTCTTTCCAACGATGAAATGTATTTAATTCTAACCAGAACATCTTGCTCTTCTCTTTTGACCCCATCAGAAATGCATAGGTTGTGTCAATGTTATCACTTCACGCAACCAGTTGACCCGTTGAGACACAATGGCATTTTAATAAAGTGTAGGACCATGGCACTTGACTCTCCAATGCCCTGGAGGTCTATTGCACTCGGGTCCGGTGTTCAACATTACACCCCTGGCACGAGTTAGGGCAGCAAAATTTTATGAGGGTCATTGAGGTTGAGAGAACAAGAGACAGAGAAGTTGAGCTGAAGAGAAAAAAAGGACATCAGTATGACAGTGAGGGTTGTGAGGAGTGAGCAACAAAGAGCTGTGAAAACAGGAGAGGTGGAAGCAGCAAGGGAGATTCCACTGTGAGTACAGCTGAGTGGCCCACCATTGTATGATGTAATGTCCTGTCATTGCTGGTGGGAACAGCAGGTGTAACAAAACCATTTATAGGCCAGTTCACACCTGTGTTGTACCAGACAGGGAGCAGGATAGTGAGTCATTACACGCCTCTGGGGTTATAGAAAGGGATTTTAAACTAAAATTCACATCTTAGTTGTCTCAAAATAAAAAAAAATTCTCACTTCTTCACTGTGTTTGATATAAAATCAATTAGCAGTATCAATGGACAACTGCTTTTCCTGAAATCCATCTTTAGAGTGTCCACAGTATTTAGGAGATTCATTACATCATAGAGCATCTCCTACCACAGGCAGTTAAATTGTAAATCAGTGAGGAAAAGTTTGCAGTGCAAACCAGTCAATAGGACACAGCCAATCTCATTGTCAGTCAAGGACGAAGCTAATTCCACCGACAGTCAACAGTGAATGCCTAATTGGACTGTAAGACAAAGAGAACGGGCTCATTCCAGTGGAAGTCAATAGCTTTGCACTAGTTTTATGCAATATAGGTGAGACAAAGTTATCCCATGTCATTACAACAGGACAAACCACCACACCTGAATTATTTCTCATTCCTTCATCTATAAAAGCCTTTCTTTACTCTTGCATCATAAAAAGTAAAATGGGGATGCAAGCTAAATAGCTCAATACAAGTCTGACCTTCCATTTAACCTTATCATACTTACAAGACTAACAAAACTAACACGTTCTATATACAGCAGAACAACAAAGTTGTTCCTTTGTTTCCATGTCTTCCTTAGGGATGATTGATTGGTAAGATTTTTGCTTTGGAAAATGCAGCTTTAACCTGATAACTTGTCTTTTAGCAGGATATCATGTACGTAGCCATCGAGTGCATATTTAAGACCCCTTCACAAGTCAACTTGAAATATGAAGAAAAAAAAAAACAAGAGAGTTTTTAACCATCCCATGGACTCACATTAGCTTGATTAGCTAGCTAGCTACAGTTAATAAAATCTGATAGTTTTAACATACAAAATAAATAGTAAAGAGCCAGGAAATGAGAAGCCTGCCATTGTCTGGCTCCGTCTTAAATCAAAGACCCATTGTTTTGAAAATAACTACACATTGAGGATGTTTTTCATCATAGTATTGTTATAGCCGACCATGCCCCAGTGTCGCTCATTTATTATGACTCTAAATTAATAGGTGACCCACCAAAGTGGCATTTTCAACCTAAATGGCTACAGGATAAAAGCTTTATTGAATACATTGGCCAACACATTGGCCTATATTTTCTAATCAATACAAATCAGACTTCAGCTTGCACTAGATGGGAAGCCTTTAAAGCTTTAAAGGCCAAATTATAAACTTCACCAGCTGAAAATCAAAAAATATGAATCAAAAGACTAGATTACTCATAACTAAAATGAAAACTATGGAGAGAGAAAGGTGTGCACAATGAGTTACTGTTACTTAGGGCTCAATACAACAGCATCTCCGCTGGCAAGGCTGCAACTAACTTAATGAGACTACAGCAAATATATTATGTCCAAGGGGAAAAACCGAGGAAACTCCTGGCTTGGCGAATTAAAAACAGCTAAGAGAGAGAGCAATCAACTCAATTCAAGGTGAAAATGGAAACATTACAGTAGACCCTGAGGAGATCAATAATAATTTAAAATCCTTTTATAAAAATGTATATCCATCAGACCATCCTCCTGAAACTGGTACCCAGGCTAGGATCTTAGATAGCTTGGAATTCCCAAATTTGTCAGAAGAATCTAGATGTACTCTTAATGCTAAGCTAAATGTGGAGGAAATATCCAGCGCCATAGATAGTATCAGGGATGTTCGTGAAGTCTTTTGAAAAAGGTAATCTACCCCCTACAATGAGAGGTGCCCTAATTACTCTGCTACTAAAACCTGACAAGCCACATACTAAATGTGATTCATATTGTGCTATTTCACTTCGGAACTTCCATCAGGGATTACATAATGTCAGGAGAGTGCGTCTTTGGATGCAGAGAAGGCCTTTGGCGGAGTGGAGTGCCCTTACCTCTTTGATGTGCTAACTCGCTTTGGGTGTGGTGCAAGCGTTTGCTAATGGATTAAGATGTTATATACAAATCCTACTGTAGAGATCCTTACTAATAATAAGGTATCGGGGTGGGGGGATTAGACACTACCCCTGCGTGGATGGAGATTGAGATGGCCTCAGTAATTCCCAAGTTACCCCTTAATCTGTATTTCTATTCAGCTGATATCAAGAAACTATGAAAACAATAAATTAATTAAATACAATCAATGTCTGGTATGAGGCACGGAAACTTCTGGGTGAAACAAACACTCGGTCAGCCTTCAGTCTTATATGTGGAAACCAGAAGTTGAGAGCTTATCCGGGCTTCTAACTATGGTCCAACAGTGGTTTGAGGAAAATTCTAGACTTGTAAAAGGATAAAAGTAGAGTAGTATGTCATTTGAAGAACTCATTGTAAAACACAATGTTCCGAGAAAACTATTTTTTTAAATACCTAAAAATAAGGAGCTATATAATGGCTGCCCAGAATGAAAAAATACCGGACCCCCTTTGTCCGTGTAACAAAATATTTTATCAATCAATTGCAACAGCAAGGGGAGAATCTCAGTTTTAAGCTGCTGCAATTGCTGTCTGTAGTTTGACTTTTGTTTCTATTGTTTTTCAGGGTGTGTGTACATTTACACATTTATGTCTTGGTTAAAATTAAACTCAAATAATTTAAAAAAGTTTAAAGGCATTGCAAACTGCATATATGTGCCATGTGAGAAGGGAACACTATACACGTGCATTATAATTTGGTTGAGAACTAGTTCATTAGAAACTCTGCAAGGCAGGTAATCCTATTTTAAGAAAGTGGCACACAAAAAAATAAGTTTAGTTCTAAGCAAGTGTCACTTTAGGGTCTACTGGAAAATGCTAACTTCATTCTGACCAAAAGGTATTATGCTTCTATCCACGTCTATTAGCAGTCACGAGTTCAGACATGAGTCCAGTCTGCAAGTCTAAATACATACTTCGTTTGTGGTGTATTCAACAGATTACTAAAATTGAATTTCATTGGAATCCTCCTGGAAGGGGAACATTACATCCTTGCTGCATTTATAGTCTGACTAGCACCTGCAATTGACTGCAGGGCTTGTCTGCCTCTACTGCTGGTAAAACCAAGAGAGAAAGTGAGACATGGAGGGGCTGATGAGATTTCTATTCCCTACCCACATTGCTCAAATTTCTCACTCTACATCTGTCTTCCTCTAACTGATTTCTCTCTCTCCTCCTCCGTCTTCCACTCATGTGTTTTTCAGGTTTGCAGTTTAGTAAAACAAAATGCAGCAGCAGCGCACAGGGGAATCACCAGGCAAACCACAGGTGTTTGAAACCAAACGCCTACCACATCCAGCCACCCCTGATAATAGAGCAGGCTGCCTCGGTTTGGTGTAAGGGCTGCTCTGGTAAATAAGTGGGCCGGCGGTGCGGAGCATGTGCTTGCTATATTGTGGATTCACTCTGGTTTGTTTTATTTATAATGAGATGAAACTTGGGAGGATCCCTACAGAGGAATTGGGTCATTACAGCAACAAAGAACACAGCCCAATATTTGATTGATGAGTCTGCTTTTTAAATGGAGATGGACTTTAGTTTACTTTTCCTGCACACGCCCACAAGAATAAGGACAGAATATGTATGTTAGGAGAATACACAATAAGGAAAAATCAATATAAAAAAGACACACCCATTTATGCACAACATTAAACACCCGGAATAAGTAATCTGAAGCCGTGAACCATGGCTCAAGCAGAAATGTATTTAAGAAGTCTTCCTAGTTTTAAAAAGATTAAAAGATAAAAGAATAGAGAACAAATGTAAAAAAAAAAATAGTATCTCGCTGTGGCCTAAATGACAGTGAAATAATTCATACCAGGGAGGACTCATATGGAGTTAAAGGCAACATCACATTATGGAACAACTCTCCTAGACCACTATTTGTTCTTATCATTTTTTTAAAAGCCTTTAAAAGCAACCCATAGTTGAGTTGTTAATGAAGCAGAAATTTCTGACTTCATGAGATAAATTGTTGCACCGTTCATTATAAAAAAAAAAAAAAAAAAAAAAGATGAGAAAACTGACACTGAAAGCCTTCTGTGCAAGCTTGGTGAACAGTAATTTACTGGAGCAGTATAATGATCCTCCGCTTTACATCCCTATGGCTTCCAGTCATAGTGATCATCTAACTGTCTGTTTCCTGGCAGTTGGACAGACAGCTGCACTACCAATTAAGCTCCTTCTAAAGCAGGCAGTTTAATTAGTTGAAGGATAGTTGTTGGGCTAATTATGAAACATCCATTGTGAAAAACAATAATTGCCTACAGTAATAGTAATTGCTCAATATTTCTCTGATCACTATAAAAATGTGCTATATTGTAAACCTGGATGTCTAAAAGAATTTCCACATTACTAACCCATGTCTCACATCAGCAGAATACATTGAGAACCTGATGCCATTCAGAAAAAAACAAGATCTGAAAAGTGGATATTTTATTTTGGGAAAAAAAACAAGCCAAAGAGAGTAGCCAAGAGCACCACAACCAGAATACATTTCACTATGTCTACAGTTTTCAATCCTTCCATCATAACCTGCCGGCAGCCTCTCTCCCTGCTTGAACGGATACATGCACGCACTGGGAAATAACACATTGCAGGGTGGCGTGGAACACACATAGCACACATGCAAACACACACAAACGCACAAACTCACAAGTGTAGTCACATGAAGACATATGGTCATTCCCACAATAGGGGAGGGAGGATAATGCTTTAAGCCAGAGAAGCTTTGGCAGGGTCTACATATTATCTGTGAGTGTGCATGTGTGTGTTAGCGCTCAGCGTGGTGTTTCCGAAATCATCGACCCTTCCATTCCATGAGGAGGCCAGTCTGCCTTTACGCCTCAGTGAATCCATGACTGCAGACCAGTGGAACAGACAAGAGAGGGAAGAGGGAGTGCCTCAACTGAGAGAGGTCGGTGTGGAGGAAGGGGGGTGATAAATAGAGGGAAAAAACATCTTTGAACCAATGGAGAGAGAAACACACAAAAAAGAAAGACAATGTGTGTTAAGAGGAGAAAAGAGGAGAGGAGCGACACGTGTGCATAAGAAAAGTGACAGAAGATATAGAAGAAACAAAGCCTGAGATGTGTAAGCACTGATAAGGTTTTGAGAGACAAGAGGAAGAAGGGGAGCAGGATTGTTTTGCGAGTTTGAGCTACACTGGGCGTCATTTGCTAGCTATCTTCTGCTCTCAGTGTTTTATTCCTTCAATTAAAACTCAAGAAAAATCCATTAAATTTCACCTCAAGTTAAGTGTCACCCATTTCCTAGAGGCATAAGAACCTTCATCTGCTACTGTGGTCCATGTGCTTTTTCAATTACAGAATTTTATGAAAAAGAGATGCCCTTAATACACCACATATCTGCCCGTTTAGGCATCAGCATGTACAGCACCCTCCTATGAGCGTAGCTGCCAAAACATCTGGAGGAAATGGAAAATTGGCAACAAAACCACATTTTAAACTTAACATGCATAAAATCTAGATTGAATATGAATAATTTGGTTCACACTAACAAACCATCTGTACTTGTCTTATAACTTAATCTTTACTCCTAAAACACTATGTAGTGTCTTCTTCTATGCACACTCTCCTTCACTATGTCCATAGGTTGATGAATAGGACAAGGGGATGGCTCTGTGTGTGTTTATTTATTAATTACAGGAACAGTGCAATGCATATTAATATACATTTCTGTCAATATGCCAAAGTTAGCCAAAAGGCTTATTTTCATTTGCAGTCCCTAGACAGATGGTAAAAGTCACCCTAAAAGTAAGTAAAATTACATATAACAATTACAATACATTTAGTAAACAATACTTTTAAGCCAGAATGTACAATAGAAACATAGCTAACCAACAATCAGAAAAACGTCAGACAAAGACATGAACATGTCAAGACAAGAAGTCAGCAGGGGGCAGCGAGAGCAGGTCTAAAAGTTAATGGTAATGTTGACAGGCCTGATTGTCAATGAGCCATTTTATTAACTGTATTTTCAATGTACTATATGTATTTAGATGTCTGATGGTTATGGAGGTGAGGTTCCACTCAGTAGCAGCTCGAACAGAAAAAGCCGTTTTCAAATACACTTTTCTTAAATGGAATGATACAATCTCCCCTCTCTGCACCTCTGGGGTCCGTTTCATGAAGAAGGTTTAACAACCCTGAACTCTGAGTTGATTTACCCTGAGATGGAAAACTAAGTTTTTGGTTCCAGAACAGCTTATTCGAGTTGGTTCAATCAACTCCGAGGAGGTTAACTCAGAGTTAAGCGCGTGCACCACCACAATAAAAAGGCCGGGTGAAAAAGTAAACTAATCTACTAATCCAATTCTGAGGCTGCAGCACCATCATTAACAGAATTATGATTTACATGTATTTATTTTTAATGTCTTTTTACTGGTATGTGTCCAGGGAACTCTACAAAACGTTTAAAACTTGTTTCAGAAAAGTCACATTGTTATGATGGTGCTTTATTACAGTGGCTTTACTAAAATGCTTCTCATCACCAATGTTGTAAAGAAAGCTGCAGTTTGCAAAAAAAAAAAGGTAATACGACACAAAGAATCTGCTGGGATGGAAGAGCATGTACACGATGGGAGACGTTAGTGATATGAGGAAGGATACAGTTATGTAGGCTACATAACTGATAGACTGGGAAGAAAAACAACACCACTCAAATAGGTAGTTATCTGGAAATTAAAATACATCTATAATCGGGGCCTCAATATCATCTCCCGACGTATATTTAACTCCCTGAAAAGTAATACAGCTCCTTCAGCAACGGGATCGTCGATAAAAGGAAATGCCATGTTTGGAACAAAAATGTTTTATAGTCTGCCTGACAGTTAATAAACCAACACTGTTTTTTATTCATGCAAATAAACTGTGCTAAAATGCACCTGGTACAGACAGACAGACAGACAGACAGACAGACAGACAGACAGACAGACAGACAGACAGACAGACAGACAGACAGACAGACAGACAGACAGACAGACAGACAGACAGAATGCTGTGTCAGAGAGAAACTCCAGGTTTCTTGGAGAAAACCTGCTCACGACCAGGTTAGATTCACAGGCTCAGTTACCATAGTAACTGACTCGGAGGTTAAGTTACCTCTCTTTCTGAAATGGGGTGGAGTTATCCCTCTCTCTCAGGTTTGATTAACCCTCCTTTCTAAAACAAAAAACCCAGAGTTGCCCTCATCTCAGGATTAACAAGCTCAGAGTTTTCACTAAACCTGCTTTCTGAAACAGACCCCTGGTCATGCTCTGATCAGATGTTCCAATGTTGACTAACTGATGGAGGGGGGGAGGACATTTGATGGTGAATGTATCTAAAGTTATTGAAGTTAAATTTGATTTGATTAAAGACCCTTTTTACATGTGATGTAAATGACAACTTTGAATCAATTAAAACGCCCAGATATTTGTGTTCTGACATGATCTGCAGCCTTTCCCCTGACACTAAAACATCTGGCTCAACATTGAAGTTTCTGTGGGACTTAGTGAAGAACATTACTTCTGTTCTGATGTGTTCAACTGCAGGCAGAATTGTTTCAGCATGGGCATATTTTGGTTATTATTATAACAATCCCGAAGGACAGCTGATTGAAGACAGTTATACAGTGCAGATCGTGCTGGAAAAAATTTGCTGCTAAAGTCATTCAACACTTTCAAAAATACCGTGATAACACCAAAAAAACGATAATTTTGGTCACTATAACCGTGAAAAAGAAGAAAATGACAGATGCAGGGCAACACCATGGTCATGCATATTTGTGTGTGTGTGTGTGTGTGTGTGTGTGTGTGTGTGTGTGTGTGTGTGTGTGCGCACGCATCTGCATGTCTGACAGTGCCTTGGGCAATGCAGACTTTAAGCAGATAAATATGATCTAAATATAAACACTGCTAATCAGGACATCAAAATAGGCACAGAGACACACCCATTCTCACACACACACACACACACACACACACACACACACACACACACACACACACACACACACACACACACACACACACACACACACACACACACAGAGAAGCTTTTGTGTGCACAAATTTCCATGACCACAGTGTCATTTTCTTCTTTTTCATCTTTCCGGCTCAGAAAACAAGTTTGAATAGTAAACATCCAAAGGTTTCAAAACATGCAAGTCATCCATATCTCGTGGTTAAGTTAAAAACCAAACACAAACACCAAAGGTGTGTCAATTCAAACTGTCAAAGTGAAACCAACAACAGCAAAAACACTAATTGGTTAATGACTCTTGGTTTATCTTTTAAAGGTCCCATGGCATGGAGATTTCACCTTATGAGGGTTTTTAACATTAATATGAGTTGCCCCAGCCTGCCCATGGTCCCCCAGTTGCTAGAAATGGCGATAGGTGTGAAAAGCTCAGATGGGCCAATCTTGAATCTTGAGCATGAGGTTACATCCCCTTTCTCTGTTTTGCCCGCCCATAGAATTTGGCCCACCCATGAGAAAGAGAGAGACATGATAGCTTTCAAATGATCAAATTGGCAGTTGATCAAGGCCACCCCCAAACGCTACAGACTCAGAAATAGCACATACTAAGGAAAGCTGTAACCCTGCACCAAGGCTGAATTTCAGAAAATAGACTTCAGATACAGTATTAGAGGACCACTAAGGCCTTTATAAAAGCATCCCAAAAGCACCATGTCATGGGACCTTTAAAACACAAATAATGAAGGGTAATTGGCATCATCTTCACGTATAGGATAATATTAATACACAGACATACAAACAATAATACATGTAGCTGCAGTACAACCTACACAGAGTCACAGATCACGATATAAACACATGCCGGTATGTATATTGCCTAAGGGTACTGGCACAGAGGAAAGTTAATAATGTAACCTGCTGAGATAAGATCTCATCATCTCTCATAATAGGCTACAAATACATCATTGATTAAGATGGATGTATCAATGTGTGTGTGCAGAGAAGGAAGGAAAGGTCAAGAGACAGACACAAGCCGACTGCAGACTGTCTGCAGAACAGACAAGGAGTGACTTGCAGAAAAAGAGCTGAGGGCGAAACAAACAAAAAGTAGGACTGCAAAGAGAGACAAAGCCATATATTTTTCTCTTTCATTGAAAGCTTCCTCCCTTCTGCTATGCCGTAAGAACAGCCGGAGGCATGTGCATTGTGAGTCTAGCATCGACCACAACAGACAGTCACACACACTTGGAGGTAACACAAACAGCTAACCACTGCTTGCTGAGCAGCACATGTCCTTGTATTTTCTACCTCGTGAATTTAGAATAGGATCGAAGCCTCCTGGAGGACCAGGTACATATCCTTTTTTTAAGGTTTTCAATGCTTTTTTTTGAGACCATAGTTATTTTCTGTCTCCCAAACTGCACATTAGTTGTAACAAATAACAAAAATTTTTTTTTTTTATAAACCTTTTAATTGTAATTTAAGTAATAACCTGAAATCCAACATACCCTAAACAAAAAACTGCTTTTGCCCAAATGTCCCAGATATAGATTTGAAACTGGGTATACAAACAGACCACGCAGCCAGCATGCTCCTGTGTGTGGGAAGTAAAATGAGAATAAACCTCCCTGGAAGCAATGACAAATAATCTGCTGGACACCAAATCTGACATCTTAAACTTTATCCTCCACAAACAATAATGCTGCTGCCCCATCCGTATTTCCTTGCCTCCATTCCTCCCCTTCCCTGCATCTGCTACCATAGCAACACAGCAGCCACATCCAAAAAACACATTCAAATAATGAATTCAACCAAATGACTAAATTAATAATTTGCAAGGAATGGATTTAAAAAAATCAATGCATGAGTAATGCTCACCTCTTTTATTTTTAACTAGATATTTTCCTGGATGTCTGTATGTCTTTAGGTTCATTGGTTACCCATCTGTCTGATAAATAAAACCTGATATATACACCAGAAAATAAATGTGCCCACAGTTAAAATGAAAAGGCCCGGCAGCCTCAGTATCCATACCAGCTAAAGTATTTTGTGCATAGAATTGACTTGAGAGAAGCAAAAAACATGAATCATGTATTCCTTTAATTAAATTCCTACATAAATTAACATATTAACCTCAAAATCTCACATCAAAGGATAGTAATTGTGTGTGTGTGTGTGTGTGTGTGTGTGTGTGTGTGTGTGTGTGTGTGTGTGTGTGTGTGTGTGTGTAGATAGATAGATAGATAGATAGATAGATAGATAGATAGATAGATAGATAGATAGATAGATAGATAGATAGATAGATAGATAGCTCACCATGGCAACAGGACGACAGTTTGCTGTTGATATTGAGTGATGTCCCATAATATAAACCATAAGCAACATTGTCTCGCTAGGATTTTCACATCCATTGCATTCAAAGTAGAAAAAGAAAATAGCCTTTTTAATAAGTAAATCAACTTTCATGCCTGTAAAATGAATTTTTTTTCACTTTTATTACACAATGAATTGATCTGGGTCTTATTCTATAGTATTAATTGTAACATAGGTTAGTTTCACTTTCCGGTCCATGTCAAGGGAACAGACTGGGTCTGAATGCATTTTTGTAAAGGGGAAAAGTTTACCCTAAAACGGGATGTTAAGTTGCTCTTTAAATACATACTGTACAACTTATGTTAAGGTGCATTATTTTTCATGATGAAGCAGGGTACAAACATTTTTCCAGCCACCTTTCAAGCCTTGCAGAAGGTGGGTCTATCAGAAGATTCTGAGTAGAATATTGCGCTACGTTACTGCGGGTTGCCAGTGTTTGTTTATCATTTGTCTCCCAGGTTTGGCATCCAAGATGGAAGTCCCAGATGTTTGGAACTTCCCACCAGCTTGTGAACACAATGAGAGTAACCGAATGGACCGTTTTAATTGGGACTGTGTCGTCAAGAAATAAGTTAGGTCCAAGTTTTATTTCCAGTCAGCTGTTAACAAATGCTGCAACCTGGACCCATTTAATATGTTAATGTGCCTGTCGCATTGTTCCCTCCTTTAAATGCTGTAGACATTCAGTAAATCAAGCCATTTAAGGTTTGTGTTAACATGTTATACATTTATTTCCTTACAGGGCTGAAGTGCCTTCTGCCCAAATGCACTTTTACATGGAAACCTGGCATGTGTGAAGAGTGTGAAGATTTAATATGACATGGATCAAAGGGGGAAGGCTTCGGTATAGGTCTGTCATATTTATGTTCACCTCTGTTTCACCTCTTTTTTGAATTCTTAACCATATCTCAATGGTTAACATACTATGTATGGCCGTGAGAGTGAGGTACAGTGTGCTTGGCAGTTGCTGCAATAATTTAAACCCGAGGTGACATTTTCATGACCTGTAATGTGTCATGTTTAATTGATAAAAGTCTCTTCTCATAGTGTTCACCTTTTTCAGGACCATCCTGACTGGAAAATGACTGCACTGGTCATTTGGTCAAACAACCTAGGTTTATGTTTTCCTGACGTGTGATCACTTGTTTTTGTTTTGAATGCCCCTAAAAAGATGAAGTTATTGCACACATAACCACTTGGAGAGGACGTCAGGGTAGATAATTGACTTTTCTGCATCGAGCCAAAAATCTTTCAAGAATTAATTTTTTCCCCACCCATATGGCAAAACATATAATGTTATGATCTTATCACAATTCTTTTTCATGTTGGTTTTTAAGATTATTTTGCAAGTTAGAAAAGAGTACAATCAAACCAGTGCAACGCTCCTTTACATTAAATGATCACATAAAATTGTGACAGTAGTCTAAGTTTCCAGCAATGGATCACTCACATATTCACACTCATATCGAGCATTCGCAGTGTTAATCTTCAGTCTACTGTATATTTGTGTTTTTCCATGAATATCTTTGCTCTTCCATGTCCATGTAAATATTTTTAGGTGCCAACTCCATTCTCTACAAACGTGAATAAAGTCAATGAACAAGTTACAAGTGGTCAACAGATGTAGAGATAACACTATTTCGAAGTGGGTGTTCGAAGCAGCATGATAAGAAGAAAATTCAGGCATCTAGTCAGCTTGGACAACCCCTGCCAGACTTCATAAAGCATTAGATTCATGTAATTCATCATATATTCACGCATTTGTTTTAAATCTTAAAACCATGTATACATACAGTATATACCATATATATATACCTTGTTTGTGCCATGCACTGAACCGGTTTTCCAAGTGAATTACCTGTTTTGCTAATGTGTATCACTTGAATTAGGTATTTAATAGTATTTTAAAGTGTTTTATGACATGTTCATAGCATCTGAACCTTCAGTAAAGAGAGACAGGAAAAAGAGATACAGAAACAGGAAAGCAGTGTTCACCCAAGACAAATTAAACACACGTTGCAGCCCCAGAGCCATATAATGAAAAACACAAAAGCAGCAAACAGGGAGAAAAAGGGGAAAATAAAAAGGAGGGAAAGAAGAAAAACTAAGTGAAGATATAAGGCCATGTCTAAGCCTGCATAAATTCCCATTTCTCTTTTGAATAATAACAGTTTCATTCTGAAGTGAAAAATGGGCAAGGCTTGGGTAAGTGGTGAAACTTTTAAATCCGTGGTTCCATGCTGGCGGAGTGGGAATAAATTACACTGTCAGAGTCAAACTATGGAGACACAGCTATGCTTGTTAAAGTGGGGAGTGTAGGAAATGCCTTCAACCCTCCGTCAGTACCCATCATTTCTCAGGTTCCATTGCCAACTCCATCGCATAATTGGGTCAGTGCTACCTCTGTCACCATCAACAGCCATTTAGATGTAAATATGAGGGCAGAGGATGTAGGAAAAGCACAAGACTTTGATAGGCGAGACTCGGCTGACTTTTCTTTTTACAACTGTGGTTGCGCTGAGCGTTAAAAAAAAATTAGTCTAAGATTGTAGTATATGAAGGGGTTTGGATCATAATAGATGAGGAGAGATTGGTTTTCCTTGAAGATATTTGGAGAAATTTCAGTCAATGCACTTTATCCATCTGTCTTTCTGTCTCTGTCATTCTGCATTCAAACAGTATACTGGAGGTTTCTCCTTCTGTTTTAACTTTACAGATTGCTCTTTGTTTTTTTTCTAGCCTTGTAGTTAAAATGAATTTACATCTCGCTGCAGCTAATTATTCCGTCTGGGCCAGGCATCAACTTCCTCACATTGAATTCTTAAAGACTGTTGAATATGAAACAGAAGTTGAACTTTAACGGGTAAAAAGACGTTTTCATAGATGCAAACAAAGGCTGAAGGCCCACAAGGGAAACGTATGCCATCTGCTCTCAGATGGGATTTAAGCTTGGCATTTTATCTTTTTCCATTTTCAAAAAAAAAATTTATGTTTTACACATAATAATATAAACGTCAATGACAAAATACTAATTGGATTCCACTTTACAAGAGTGAGTTTTTCCACCATTTTAAATATACTTAACTACCCTTGCAGATCTAAGAAATTCAGTTTTAGAAAATTGTGTGTGATAAATAACAAATGCAGATAAAATGACGCATTGGCTAGGATCGTAAAGGAGAAAAGTGCTAAAAAGATGAAAAGGAGAGAGGGTGAACTGCGACAACAACAAAAAAGAAAATTAGAATAATGTGGTCAAAAGACAGGTATCGGAGCATGTCTGGAACATTTTTAATGTAACTGTGATTAAAGCAACTTGTAGCCCATTAAGCCAGTTCCACCCCAGCAGCAGGATAGTGGAGAGGACAGAGGACAGCAGAGCAATGAGCAAAAAAGGCAGAAGCAGACAAGATATCGTAGAGAAGCAAAAAAAAAGGAAGAAATCAAAGAACCTCAGAATGGTTTGAGTGAACAACAAGACATATGGAGGACATTGATTACTCTTCCAGCATCCCGACAAGGATCGTTGTCGAAGCAACAAGGCAATCGCCGTGCCGACAGAGTTGTAATTCTGCCCCATTCACTCCAAGCTAATCAGCCTCTGCCAGCTCACCATCCATCAGCCTGCCAGTGTGTGGTGTGTGTGTGTGTGTGTGTGTGTGTGTGTGTGTGTGTGTGTGTGTGTGTGTGTGTGTGTGTGTGTTGAGAAGAACAGACAAGACAGAGGGACGTTTTTCCGTGCACATGCGCGAGTAGTTATCTAAGTATGATTTATTAGCAGGCAAGGAGTAACAAAAGACATCTACAGTATGTTCATCAGCGCATCACTTGCAGGTCCTGGCAGGTGGGAGACAGAGGACTCATTTGTCTGCGTGCGTGCGTGCGTGCGTGCGTGCGTGCGTGCGTGCTGTGGTTCAGTTGGAATGCCTATGTTAATGATTTTAAGTACCAGTATTATTGGTCACTGAACCAGAAGTCAATTTTTCACCAAATAAATTGTCTCTTTGTCTTTATTAGTTGATTTAGATCAACGTTGGTGTAGGTGTGGTGTTTAGCCGAGGCATTAATCATTGGTCATGTTAATTACCCATTTATTTTAAACAAACCTCTGTTTAAATTTAGATTTGTGCAAAGAAAGACAAATTTATCACCAGATTCAAAGATTATTTTTCATGTAGCAGTTACAGTTTTATAGAGCCCCCGAGGTAACATGGAGGAAAAAAAACAAAAAGGAAAAGAAAAAATTACAAAAAACATGCACTGGGGAGAAAGATCTTGACTTTGTTTTATGAGATTTCGAGTTTTATTTGCGAGATCTTGACTTTGACATGGAGAAAAAACTAAAAAATTAAATAAAAAAATTAATAAAAATCACAATCACTTTTGCAAGATCTGGTCTTTGTTTTGCGAGATTGAGTTTTATTTGCGAGATTTTGAATTTAACATGGAGAAATAAAAAAAATAAGAAATTAAAATATAGTTAGTAATGCTAGTAGCATGACATGATTACATCATCTTGGTTGTCTAAATACACCCATTGTTTATTTTGATAAGCATTACTAATTAATACATGCCAAACAGAAATGTTATAATTAACAATGTCGTTGACTGTTGATGTCAATAGCTAGTTTGTGTTGTCGTAGCAACATGCTCGTTCATGACCTTCATTATTGTGTCTCTTACAAGAATAGCTAGTTCGTTCTCTTAAGCTAGCTAGCTATGTGGCAAACTCATGAACTTGCCGTTTCATTGTATAAAATATTCACTCAACGGTACAAATTGTGTTTTCATTGTTCCTGATGGTTTACATGTGTACCAAAATAAACAAATGTATTTAGACAACCAAGGAGATGCAATCATGTCGTGCAACTAACTAGATACTAGCTAGCTACTAAGGTTAGCCTGCAGGTATTGACATCAACAGTCAACGACAATGTCCATTATAACACTTTACTTTGGCATGTATTAATTAGTAATGCTTACAACCAAGGAGATGTAATCATGTTGTGTTACTAGCTAGCTAGATACTAGCTAGCGCGCTAGCTAGCTGATGATTACAAAACAAAGTCAAGATCTCACAAAAGTGATTGTTCCAGTACATGTTTTTAAAATTTTGTATTTATTTATTTTTTCATCCATGTCAAAGTCAAGATCTCACAAAAGTGTTTGTCCCCAGTACATGTTTTTTTGTAATTTTCTTCTTCTTTTTTTTGTTTTTTTCCCCCCACCATGTCACCTCGGGGGTTCCCCTAAGGGTAACAAGATGTGAACTATACTACCTAGATCTGATATGGATTTAAATTAACACACATGCATTTAAAAGAAACCAAATTGTCCAGAGAGCGCAACTTGACCAGGGTTTACGCTGACCTTAAGGAAATGGGACCAATACAGAAAGAACAAGGTCCAGGAAATGTAGTTTATTATGTTCCATTTAATATAATTCAATTTGCTCTCTCCATTTTTCAAAGCCATGATAGAGCACCAGTGAATTTCAATTTCAACCTTTACTGTTTGTTCTGTATGGTTGACTAAAATTGCTTATAGCAATGTTTCACGTTCTTACTGTGAGTAACTTTAACAAATCTTCCTTTTTTACCTTACAGTACGTAAACAGCTGCTGTACCTAAACACTGATATTTTCAGTGGTTCAACTACATTAGAGCCCTTTGGTGTCCTGTATATACAGCAGTGCTTAATGGAATTAAATGATCTGACAGAATAGTGCATTTGTGATACAATTAAGGTGAAGTATCTAGCCCAAATAATAATTTAGAAAAAGGAGAGGTTATGGTTGGGTACCTGCCAGACTGCCCTGCAGGCTTCTTCCTAGCGCACCAATTTTTTTGGCTCACTGTGTAAATTATGTTTGTACATTACTGCAAATTGGGTATTTCACAGCTTTAACATTGAGTCTCTAGATGTCGAATGCCTGAGTGACACGCTTTCTGTTCAAATTTGGATGAGGAATAGAAATGTATGAGTTTTTGTTATCCAAGACTTTCTTATTGGTTTAATTTATTTTATGTTGAGACATGTACCAAGAACAGCATTAGGTTTCAAAGTGATCCAACTGTCAACATGCCCATTTCACACTTCTGTGTTGTTTTCAATGTTCATTATTACATTTGGTTTCACGGCTTGTGTTGGTCTATTCGTTTGCTGACTAAAAAAGAAAGAGTCTAAACAATGGTTTGGGGGTTTGGGTGTGATCATGAGAGGGAACTTTGACAACATCAAAGTTAAATTCTGCTTTGATCGCTGACTGTAAATCTAATTTCCGTTAAATGACACTTCCATTTTTAAGCCACTAAGCTACCCTAAGCCTTTCTGAAAAGTGACAGGATAATGGTGAAAATTGTCTTTTTTACCAGATGCAATGAAAGATGATTGCATTCAAATGAGAGTGAAGTGAAGATATGAAATAAACATAAGCTTTAAATTAGACTCTGCCTCTTTATGTCCCTGTATCTGTATGTACTGTAAGTAGGTGTTTGTGCAACATTACATTTTCTACTAGAATGAAGAGTAATGTTTCTTAAATTTTTTATGCCAATTTACTATTTGCATATCTGCGGTCAAATGTATGCAATATAGTTGTGTGTTCATTCATGCTAAATGAGTTAACCCCTTGTCTGGTGTCTAAGTGGGGGAGGTATTTTGAGTTGGAGCTCTTGGATGGAACTCTCAAAGCACCTTTGGGTTTTACAGCAAGTGTGACCCGAGAGCCCTTCTGCAGACAGTGATGAAAAATTGGTGTGGCCGGTTGGTAGAGCAGGCGCACACACAGAAGTTTACTCCTCCACTCAGCGGCTGTGGGTTCGACTCTTACCTATCCCCTTTCATGTCTTCACGTGTCATGTGGAAAGAAAGGCCTAAAATAATCTAAAAAAAAAAAAAAAATAGATGACAAATTGAAGAAAAAAAAAAACAGATGAGGAAGGAAGTAAAGTTATTGGAGCAGAACAGTGAAGAGGCTTTAAAGTGCTTTTAAGTTGTGCAGGCAGATTCCCACTCCCCGCAAAACACACACACACACACTCGCATCAAAACAGCAAAGACACAAAACACACACATAAAGTCTCATACAGAAACTTGCTTATATACACAAACATGCTTCCATGAAATCACAGGCAAAACGCACGCACACACACACACACACACACACACCTGTGTGTACCAACCGGTGAAGTGATATTGCTAAAATTACTTTTGGGGCTTAGCAGCTACTGGCTGAGATTTTCTCTCCCCGATCTCTTGGTGGACTCAAAGAGGCCAAATAGGGATGGAAAATAAGAGGTCTGTCTGCCTAGAATCTGCTGTTGCTCTGTCATAAGGGTATATGAGGAGTTCTCACCTCGGTCAAGAAAACCACTGAAGCAGAAAGGTACACTAAACATTACATGTATAGTAGAGAGAAACATACAGTACAGGCGTTAATGCAAATTTAAACATGGCAAATAGCATACAAAAACACATACAGTCTGTAGCATGTGTTGCAATGTAACTTTGTGCTGTAAGTGAGCCTTTGTTGCCTGCCAGTGTACTCTGAGCTGAATCATTTCGCCAAATTTAAGTTTCAGAGGAGGCAAATTTATGTTTCTAGCTATATTAACCTACTGCATGTCATCAAAACTGCTTTGTGGAAGAAAAGTCGAATAATTCCTTAAATTCCCTTCCACTAGTAATCACTGAGACATGGCTGAGAATACTGAGGTGGTTTCACAGGTTGATAAAAGATCGCAGGCAACCCCAGAGTTTTCTGGAAAAGAGAAAGGTAATTTCCATTGGACTTAATACGGAGGTGGCTGGGGAAAATTGCTAAATATGGCCATTTCAGCTGGATGTGATAAAATTTACAAAGCTTCTCAGGTAATAATTACCATCTCTAGATATCCTCTGGCAATTCAAATGCCATCCGCAAAGGGCTGTTAACTCCTAATAGATATTGTCAATTCCACCCAAGTGGGAGATTGGCAACATGAGGCAAACATCAGTCCAATTATAATAGGATTTGGAAAGATGTTAATGACTTCAAGATCATTTATATTTTAGAGTAAAATCACAAAAAATGTTTTTAACGAGGCAAGGAAAGCAAATACTGCATTGTTTTACTGCAAGCAACAGTGTTGCAAACACAGTGGATGTACCTACCGTGATCAAAAATACACACAGATACATACAAATAGTCTTAGAAATACCAGAGCATACAACAAACAGTTAAACAAGTCTACGAGTTTGGTGCCTTTCATTCAATTCAATTTTATTTATAGTATCAATTCATAACAAGTGTTATCTCGAGACACTTTACAGATACAGTAGGTTTAGACCACACTCCATAATTTACAAGGACCCAACAGTTTGAGTATTTCCCTCCAGAGCAAGCAACAGTGCGACAGTGGCGAGGAAAAACTTCCTTTTAGGCAGAAACCTTGGAGAGACCCAGGCTCTTGGTAGGCGGTGTCTGATGACCGGTTGGGGTTGAAATGAAGAGTGGCAATAATAGTCACAAAAAATAATAGTTTGTAGTAGTTCTTTGTAGTAGTTCATGGCATAGCAGGGCACTGTGCGGCATTACAAGGCACAGCAGAGCGTAGCAGGATGTAACATGGCATCGCAGAACGTTCATGAGGGCGACAAAGACAGTTTCACCATTGGGATGAAAACAAAGGCTTGTGTAATTATACAAATAGATGGGTTGATGTTGTGTGTTTGTGTGTGTTGATGAACAGTATCAGTCTTAAGTTGTGATGGAAGTGTAATCAAGAACAAAAAACAAAGAGCTAAATTGATCCGAGGGGATATGTTGTCAGTTGAGTGTGAATTAGAGTGTTTGTGTGTGTGTGTGTGTGTGTGTGTGTGTGTGTGTGTGTGTGTGTGTGTGTGTGTGTGTGTGTGTGTGTGTGAGAACACTTTATGTTCAAAAGAATCACTGTGTGATACAGTACATTTGAGAACTCATACACCATGTACAACATATCAGTTGTTGGTTTTTATATCATTATATAAATAATGCATGTTGTAATGTAGAACAATCAAATTAATTTGCTAAGATCATCATATTGTAAGAATAGTGCTGCAACTGTGTAGAAGAGTAACTTATTCATTTTCAGTATCCTCAGCATCCTAATATATAGTATACTATAATGTCTATAATGCAAGAGAATGATTTTCCAACACAAGTGTGGGCTAAGAATACTGCATACATGCTTATGAATAGACAAAGGCAATACTATATGCATCACAATGCATTTCAATTAAAGTATGATTTTTCTTGTCTGAATGAAACAACATAAGCCGGTGGCAAGATTTGGACATGTGCCTAATCTATTGTGGAGGGCAAGAGTGGACTGAAAGCGAACTAAAGAGGCAAAGCTAAGCAAAAAGGCGGAAGATTAGTCAAAAGCCAGAGAACTAATTAAATGAATCTGGAGATAAACGATTAATTATTTTCTTTCAGCCCTTAGTCTCCTTCTCATTTACTTCCCTTCTTCATCACTGCCTTGCAGAGCTGTAGAGCGACCAGTGTCAGACACACCCACGCACGCGCGCCCACGCACGCGCACCCACGCACACACACCCACACACACACACCACACACACACACACACACACCCCCACCCACTTTCTTTCTCACTCTTTCACTTTACTCCTTAACCCACAGATTCACCCGCAGCCTCTCTCATTGACAAGAAGGTCCCCTTCTCTCTTGCACACACACACACACACACACACACACACACACACACACACACACACACACACACACACACACACACACACACACACACACACACACACACACACACACACACACACACACACACACAGTCTGCAGTGTGTCTGAATGTAGATGCGGTCGTTTTAATCCCAGATGGATTCCATGGGGATGTTGGGAAGGGTACTGGAAGGAGAAAGGGCCGTGACTTGATTTAAAAGATTCCTTCAGTAAGTACACTGCCACCTCTTGTTTTATAGTACAGTGATCCATATGCTGCAAACAGAGCTCAATATAGGAGACTGTAGTCTCTTGGCGTTGCAAGATTCAGAGCAATATGCTGCGATATCCACAGCGAGGGTCAACAGCAGGGTGGCATAGTGATTAGGGAGACTGTCCATCAGCTGAAAGACCTGGGATGGAGTATATATCTAGTAGTTTTTTGGAGCTTCCCCTAAGTGAACAATAAAATGAAAACACTGATCTACTTCTGAATTTGCACCTTGGCCTATCTATTAAAATGAAATAAGAATTAAAAAAAAAAAAAAATCTTCCTCTTCAGATTTCCCGTTGCTAACAGTCTCCTAGATGTAAGATGCGATACGATGCACATTTTACCCCGATAAATTGACAGAGTCGACCTTTGCATTATTTGTTCATTAACTTTTGATCACTGGTCTATGTCGGCTTATTGTGTACAAAAGCAAAAATGTTGCATTATGCACTCAGTTTGTGAACAGTTATTAATGATGAGTAAACATGCTCACTGAGCTATGTCTGTTACTAGTTCTGCATGACTGTAAAAACCATGGCTGGGGGTGACAGCACACATGCTGCATACGCTGTTAAAGTCATGGCGAATACATTTCAGGATGTTGGCATGGTTGAGCAAACTGCAAATCTTTTACAATTGTACTGCTGGATAAACTCAGGATGAGGAGACTTTTGAAGTGAAATTGAATTAAGTTCGAGGCCAATATTCCGTGCAAATACAGAAAGTGATGTGACAATCATATAGCCTAGTTCAGCGGCAATTTTGAGGTTGCTGTCTTTAACACAAGCATCCAGGGTTTCCATCCGTTTATTGCTATAACCTCAAATCTAAAGATAGTTCAAATTTTCCCTAATGCAGTCCTTAAGAAACAAAGACGATCTTGCAGACTACCTTATGGCTGAAAAATGTGTTAATGTGTAGAGTTTTCTACATAACTCCTCCTGGGAGTGGAGCAAACACAGCAGCTGTGGAACAGCAGACATAAATAGGAAATATTCCATTTCAAAGACTAAGTAAAATAAAGGTAGGAGCCAATATACATTGATGATTCTGAACTTTGTCAAGGTGTATAAATGTTAAGGTGAATTAAGGCACAACTGGCACAAGAGATGGCAGATTAGAAGCATGAATCATAAACTCAAATGGTGTGTAACTAGCCACAAGTCAGCCTCGCTCACCCAATCCCTGTTAACCCCTCCCACTGCTACATCATGCCACACCTGTGACAGTGGACTGCATGCCACAGTGAAGACCATTAAGCACACATCACATACTACATTCACATACACACACACATCAGGATCAAGAGGTCATGCATATGCAGTGCAACAACACACACACACAGCACAATTTAATATTGTTACACAGTTGTGCAGTGGAATGTTTTGGTTGACCCATGTAAGCAGTGCAACAAAATCTCAGCCACTTATCAT
The DNA here is from genome assembly GCA_013375575.1 of Percina caprodes. Taxonomy (NCBI): domain Eukaryota; kingdom Metazoa; phylum Chordata; class Actinopteri; order Perciformes; family Percidae; genus Percina; species Percina caprodes. The sequence goes on from JABXJD010000086.1 coordinate 1,587,340, forward strand.
AACCACACTGCTAGAACATGCCATTACTCAATTGTTGCCTGTGTGTATCTGTGTGTGTGTGTGCTGTGTGGAAATATTCCATTTCAAAGACTGTATTAGGAGAAATACATATTGAACTTTGTCAAGGTGTGTGTGTTAGGCAGAATTAAACTGGTCCTGTAACTACCACAAGTACCCTCGCTCACCCACCCTGTAACCCCTGACTCATGCTAACAGGACTCGAGCACCTGTATTCTGAAACTAGTAATGAATGCATGTCAAGAATATTCAATGAACAATTACACACCAATTAATATGGATGTTTGTTATTAGTATGCGGAGTGCCCTGTAAGCTGCAATCATTACACTGCAATCACAAAATAATCACCTAGAAATTTCCTGTGGCAGTGTGAGTGCTAGATGTCTAAAGACATCCACCTAAGCAAATATATGTCTGTGTGTGTGAGTGCACGTGTATATATCCGTGTACATATGTGTGTGAGTGTTTCCTGGGGCAGGGAGTGCTATGAATCTATATTAGGACCCAGCTTCCTTGTCCTATTCTTCTTCTTTTCTTTCTAGTCTCTCCCCATCCATTTCTCTGCGGCTTCATTCACAACTAAATTATAGTTAACACGCACACTGAGATCTCTCCCTCTTTGGTCACATTGTCCTTTCCCCTCCTCAGCCCTATTCTCCACCCTCCTTTATTCTGCTCCCCATCATCCCTTCATCTCCTTGGCTCTGTTCACATCTGCAGAGTGTGACTGTCACAGCATGTAGACCCTCCAACACACACACACACACACACACACACACACACACACACACACACACAGTGCCTGCCACCAGGACAGTAATACACACATTGCTGAGGGCACTGCTCTGACACCCCAGTAAACATTGACTGTATGTGCTGACTGCCACAGCACACAGCCCTGGGTGAGCTGGCTCCACAACATGCACAGAGACAGGGATGGACGGAGAGACCGCAGGTCCCACATAGACAGAGCTGTCATTGCTACATCAGCTAAACACAAATGCCCAAACAGCAATGGAGGGAAAGACAGGAGTAAAGGTTCAACAGAGAGCAATAAAAAAAAGAATGATCTCAACTGATACTATCTCAAATGGATTATGTATGCGTCTTTAGACCCGTCAGTCTGTAAATATTTGTCAACATCTAACGTGATGTGTTCTCAATAAACATTTGAGACATAAACAGGAAAACAGACAGCATTTTGATCTGTCAACATCACTAAATATTTCATAAACTGATTTGAGGCAACGTTCACCCAAACTTGATGCTCTCTGGACCACAGGGACCGTGCTTTTAAGTCTTACATCAAAACAGGAAAGTGATCCGTCCCTCTGTTATTCTCCCTTTCTGTATTTCTGTCACTCTCCTTTACTCAAGTGTAATTTCACTCTCCTCTCTCTTGCCACTACCTAATGAATGATTGAAAGTACCATGAGGTTAGGCTTCTCAATACTTTAAGACACCAAATGTTGCTTTATTATTTGTCACTCACCTGTAGATCTCCAAGCTCTATTTCTTATAGGCTTCACCCTCTAAGAGCTGACGCTAAGTGCAGTTGTGAAGATTTTCTTTCCCGCCCTTGCATCTAGCACGGGCCCCAACTACATCCGCCAATGCTGTATATAATATGGGCCGATCCATTGTTCATTTCTCTATTTTTCTTCAAGCTAGCAGTATGAAGACCTCTATTTCTGTACCAGCTGCTGGACCGGCTATCATACTGTCGGATCTCCACCCCCGCTGTGAGTCCTGTCTCGGTGCCGCTCACACCGGCCTGGCACTCACCCCTGATGCCTCATGCTAGCTCTGCACCCGCCTGCCGTAAGCTCTTTAGGATCCCCCACATAAGGGCATCCGGGCACATTCTACGGGAACACAGTTGGGTCTGCAGCCTTGTTCAGAGGCGTGACAGTAGCCTGGGCATACCCATGCATCTGTTTCTATCTGTGTGATACGTCTGAGCCCTCCATGACCAACTCGGTCCTATCCACACTCAACGTTGCATGTGTTGGTGTGTTCTGCCTGTTGTCCCACGAATTGTCAGTCATGATGCAATTTCTCACCAAACATGCACCAAACATTATTCATGGAATAATTTGCCATTTCATGTGCGTTCTGCCTGCATTGCTCAATCCTTCTGCACTGCGGGCGGGAGAAAAGCAAGTGTCCCGTAACTTATGTCAAATCATGACAAATTTTTCCACTAACCATGCACACCTGCAATCAGGACCTGGGCCTTGCAACCAGTTAGGCCAAGTCATTACCATGGCAGGCCTTTTATATCAAAATAACAGACTATCTGATACAATCTCCTGTCAGTACATTGGGGGAATAGTTAGTCTACGTTCTGCTTGTGGGCCCTGTCGCAGGTGGCATAGACTACATCAATCACTTCGCCCTAATCCGATAGCGTCAGCTCTTAGAGGGCGAAGCGTATACAAAATAGAACAATAGTTACGAATTGTAACTCCAGAATATATGAGAATAGGCGTAGCCCTTTAAGATCCGGGCCACCTGCTCCTCTAACATTGGCTGAAGAAAAATGCTGATGTTGGGAAACAAACAAGGGGCATTGTAGCATTGTAGGACGTAGTTGGGGCCCGTGCTGGACGCAAGGGCGGGAAAGAAAATCTTCACAACTGCGCATGCGCAAAGGGATGAACCCAAGAGCGTCAGCTCTTAGAGGGTTAAACAATAGAGCAGGCTCAGGTATAATCATCAAATCGATGTCAAAAATGTTATACAGATGTATTAGCAGCACCTGCTCTAAACAGCTAATTAAAAGAACTATTAGATACTAGGGCTGAAAGATATTGTGTTTTAGCATCGACATCGCGATGTGCGCATGCGCGATAGTCACAACGCAGGACGTTGCGATGTGGACGCTGAAACTTTTTTGCTGCTTGATAGAAAAGTAAACTTCCACCGTTCTCCTTTTACATGATTATTACCGCGCAACCCTTCCCCTTTATGACAGGTAGCCATGTGGACAGCGTGTGTATGTGACGTTAGTCCGACGGCGGTTATTTTTATGGGAAGTGAAGCTCTCCGTGTGAAGTAAAGTCCTGTAGGCAACAGCTGCCGCTGAAACAGTGATGCATATAGTTTTGATGGGTAGTCAGGGAAGCTACAGTAGTCAGTGTTTTATGTTCGCTGCAAATACAAACTAAATCACCTGATTAATGCAACATAATCACAACGTCTCCCGGCCATTTCCCCCCGCAGAATGCTGCTACCAGCCAGGCTAAAGCTAGCAAGGCGTCCGTCTGTCCCAACTAACGTTACGGTTCAGAGCCGCGACGCTAGAAACGTAACACTAATCTACAACAGAAGTCTGTGTCTGATCTAACTTCATTTCCACTGATTTAATTGTTCTTGGATACACAGAGTTTGTTGCTAGTGCGCGTGACATGCAGGTCTGATCAATTTATTAAACTAACGAGCTGGCGACGATAGTTGACCACAAGCTGAAATTTAGAGGAAGCAACATGCAGTCACTGTCATTCACGTTAGCCGTTATTACGTTACGTTTATTATTTCCAAATAGAGCTATTTATGTAATCTTTTAAAAATTACTTTTTCTTTTTATATCGCAATATCTATTGCAGGGGAAAAAATATTGCAATGTAAGATTTTTCCAATATCGTGCAGCCCAATTAGATACTGTGCTAGTAAGTATATTGTTTAAATTGTAACTCCAGATTCTATGAATATAGGCATAGCCCTCTACATACATAGAGAGCCAAAAAGGAAGTTAAGAAGACAGCTATACTTACCAATCAAATGCTTACTGTGAAAACTCTCTGTCTCTGTTCACTCACCACAGCTTGCAATCTACACCCAGCAATTTACCCGAAGAGTGAATTTTCCCTGGAGTTTCCCAAGAGATTTAAACAACAGGTTTAACTCTGTTCTTGCTACAGTTGTCTTCAAATTACAGGCTACAGCCACTGATCATGTTATCATAACCCCAAAGTGTACTATGAATGGATGTTCATCAAGGACTTTTAAAACTGTTAGGATGCAGACTTGCATGCTAACATTTCCAAAGGCCCAAAAGCTGAGATATGGAAGATTTGAAGATGACTTCATATTGAATGTTCAAACTTCTGCATCTACATTGCATCTACAGGATTACAAACAGGGTGGGAAATTAACTTTTTTGCCCATCAGCTACAGTGGCTGGTGGATGCCCAATTATACCAGCCACTTATATTTTTAAAGAGCCACTATTTCTGGAAATTCAAATTTATAAAATAAAGTGCACTAGCATATCTTGAATTGCTTCAGTACATTATTTTGTATTATTAATATATATTTTATTAATATAAGCAAATAAAAAGTGATGTGAAAAAAATTAAAGCCTTTATTGCCACACTCTGCTCCTGGGGTCCCATCTTTGTATGGCAGTGCACTTGATATGAGACACACGCTTATCGTAGTGCACGGGAAATTGACAACTGCGTTGGTCTTAAAGTAGCAAAGACACTTGAGTTGGGCTTTGCGCTGTGCTACCTGTTAAGTGGAAGCTAATTCCTCCCCTTACGTGCAACCTATTTGTAGTGATAGTCTCTCTCTCCCTGTCAGCATAGCAGCTCACTCTACCTGGACTAGCAATGTATCAGCATGCGGTAAGGTTATGCTCTGTGCCTCAGCTCGGACATAGCAGTCTCAAGCGAGAGAGAAAAGGCGTCAACGTGGAATGCTATCACACTCTCCTTTATCCCCTCATTGGACTAACTTTGTGGATACTACTGTGTGCGTGCATCAATAAGTAAGTCTGATGACCATATCATGTAGGAGTTATGAATTACGTTATCAACAGGAGGCTAATTCACGAGGGTGCTATTTCATGTGTGAGCTAATATTGCCCATCTTATTATTAATCTCAGTAATGATGGTAAATTAGGTTATTACTGTCAATCTGTTAAAGGCAAACGTTCACAGATCATGGAGATCTGATTGAGTCTAGACTTTACGCTTCCATAGTTAAGTGAAAGTAGGTCAAGTTGTAATGTACTGCCCCTGCCAGTGGCAGCATGTAATACTGTCTATTTACAAAGAGCATTTAAACGTATGTCTGATCAACTGCCAATTTAGGGGACATTGCCCAACCCTAGTAGGATAACCATTCCCTCGTTTTCCACTCGCCACAATGCGCCACTTGTTCGAAAAGTACCTTTTCTTTTTCTTTACTTTGCCCTCAACAGTTGCTACTGCCGACTCTGCGGCGGGCCTCTTAACACTGGGGATATGTTGCCACATTTTTAAACCGATGTCACGGACTAGCGCTGAAAACCACTCCGCCCACCACTGTGGCTGGTATACAAGGCAAAGTCATCCAACACTTCGAAAAAGTACTTGCCATTGGCTGGTGGCGGGTGATAATTTGCCACCCTGATTACAAACAAACAGTCTTATTAAGATGGTATTGCTCAATTTACTGAGAACCTGCCAGGAGCCCCACGACGGACCCCTGAGAGTCTCTGGGCCATACGTTGAGAATCACTGGTCTACACTTTAGTGGCAAACCATCTGACATGCATATATCACATCAGTCTGAGCTCCTACCGGTTTCTCTGGAGATCTGGACAAAGGCCTCCACACCGCTCTCTCCATAGTTGCCCTCTGAGGCTAGCGTGGACACGTAGTTCCACTCCATCGCCGTGACGATGTCCATCATGGCCTGGGCCTGGTAGGAGTCTGGTGGTACCACGCGGGAGAAGAAGTCGTACCGAGTGTTGTCGCTAAGTTCTGGGGCCGTGGAGGCATAGCTGACCTGGGGGATCTGGACAACAGGATGAGAGAAGAGAAGACATTAAGGGGGACCAGACTAAAATGTAGCTTGTTGATTACATGTTGGGCACGAGTGTGAAACGGTGTCACTTTTTCGTTAATAGTTTTGTAGTCTGCAAAGGTAGGACGGTGCATTTCCTAAATTAATCAGTCATATTTCATATTTATCACAATAAATTCCTTTGCCCACAAGCAGAAACAAATAAACAAAGATAAGATTGAAGAGGTAAGTCAGACAGTGATATTTCACATCTATTTCACACCTTCATGAATAATTATACTGGGACGCAGCAGAGAGATATAAACGCAAGATCGCTGTGATTAATAATTCTCTGGGATGTTGGGAGAAGTTGTCAACACAAGTGTTAAAATTCAACTGCAGCACTGTAGACGTATTGTTGGCTCAGAGATGTGAAAGAAGCAAACAAACTATTTGAGAGTGAACAAGTATGAAGGTGAGAAGCAAAAGTGCAAAATAATTGGAAATCAGAATGTGAAATGAGATGGAGAGGTAAAAAAAAAAAAGGGAAGGTGGTGACGCAAAGCATTGTCATTTTTCAACGGCAGATTAAGTGGAGAGAAGACGCTTTGACGGAGGAAGACAGACACAAAAGAGACAGCAGGGACCACACAGGAGGACAGACAGACAAAAAGAACAACAGGCTGATGAAAGGACAGAGAGACAGATGTTGACAGAATGACCCCACACACACACACACACCTAGTGATAGGTAGCGTAACAGGCTCAAGGTGTTCGATGGCTGACAGGCAGATTGATTTTTCCCTTGACAGAGGGGGACAGCAAGAGAAGACCCTGTACTTGCCAAGACACACATACCCAGATGTTGGACAGACATCTCATTGGCATTCATACTGCCAATATACACCAAAACACAGGGTGTGTTAGCTGTCTATCTTACCCCCAACCACACACAAAAAAATAAATGTCTGCGATTGCTGAACACGGCAAAACTCGCTGATACTGCATGAAGAGATTTAAGATGAACAGTGTGGGTGTGTGTGACAGGAATGTTTCTAAATCCCATCACTCACTGTCTTTATTCCCCCTGAGCGTCATCTGAAGTCCCTGCCACCCTGCATCTACACTTGGCTTTGCCATTTTAAAAAGGTCAGGGATCTATCCTGAGGTTTTGCAGGGCCTTCTTTGGTTGTACTGCAGCAAGCAGGTGTACAAAAGCCTTGAATCTCCAGATTTGGCTTTCTTGCTTCAGGAACAGGAAGCCTCTCCAGGAACCATCACCTTATCATGGTGGAGAGGTTTGTGTGTCCCTATGAACCTGGGGCTGTATTGTCTGGAGCTTTGTGCTCCTGGTAGGGTCTCCCATGGCAAAGTGGTCTCAGAGGAAGGGCCAGACAAAGAATGGTTCAAAAGATCCTATGCTAAAGTGAGGAAGGGATCGAGGGACCCTGCCTGGAGAAAGCCCTGGGGCCCCTCTCTGATCTAAAACAGAGTGGTTGTTTCTTGTTGAACTTCTGTGCTAGTCATGGATTGTCCATAACAAACACCACGTTCGAACATAGGAATGCTCATAAGTGTACATGGTACCAGAGCGCCCTAGGCCAAAGGTCAATGATTGATTTTATAATAATTTCATCGTATGTTTTGGACACTCGGGTGAAGAGAGGGGGCAGAGCTGTCAACTGATCACCATCTGGTGGTGAGTTGGGTCAGGGGGTGGGGGAAGACTCTGGACAGACCTGGTAAGCCCAAACGGGTAGTGCAGGTAAATTGGGAACGTCTGGAGGAGGCCCCTGTCCAACTGAGTGGACAATGTTCAAAGTTTCCATTGCTGAAGCTGCGGCAGGAAGTTGTGGTTTTAGGGTCTTAGGTGCCTCAAGGGGCGGTAACCCACAAAACAAAGACACCAGTGGTCAGGGAAGCTGTCCGACTGAAGAAGGTCTTTCCGGGATATGTTATTCCAGAGGACTCCGGAGGCAGTTGCAAGGGACAGACGGGCCCGACGGGCTGCAGCCTCTGCCATAAAAGAGGGAAAGCAGCAGGTGTGGGAGAAGTTCGGAGAAGACATGGGGAAGGACTTTCAGTCGGCACCAAGGTGCTTCTGGAAAACAGTTCGCCACCTCAGGAGGGGAAGCGGCGAACCATCCAAGCTGTGTACAGTAAGGATGGGACGCTGTTGACCTCAACTGAGGTGGTAATAGGGCAGTGGAAGGAGCACTTTGAGGAACTCCTAAATACTGCTGACACGTCACTCTGTGGTTGAGGCAGAGGTGGAGGATGATGGGGGATGGTCGCCAATTTCCCTGGTAGAAGTCGCTGAGGTAGACAAACAACTCAATAGTGGCAAAGCCCCAGGGAATGAGGAGATCCGTCTGGAAATGCTGAAAGCTCTGGGTGTGGAGGGGCTGTCTTTGTTGATATGCCTCTTCAACATTGCGTGAAAGTCTGGGACAGTGCCTAAGGGGTGGCAGACCAGGGTAGTGGTTCCCCTCTTCAAAAAGGGGGACAAGAGGGAGTGTGCCAATTACAGGGGTATTACACTTCTCAGCCTCCCTGGTAAAGTCTACTCCAAGGTGCTGGAAAGGAGGGTTCGGCTGATAGTCGAACCACGGGTTGAAGAGGAAAAATGCGGATTTCGTCCTGGCCGTGGAACAACGGATCAGATCTTCACTCTCGCAAGGATCCTGGAGAAGCTGCTGCCTCTGCGACCTGATACCGGATAAGCGGATAAAGATGGATGGATGGATGGCTTCAAGGACATGTTTAAAAAAAATGTACAAGACTTTCTTTGGCCACAGCAATAACAAAAAGTAATTCTTAGTCTGAGCAGTATTCCTTCACCTCCTCAAGGAGAGTATTGAAAGAGCAAATACATTTTTTTTTTCAAGACAGCGATTGATGCATACTCAGTGCAGAGTCTCAGGATTTTTTTAGTTGTTGTCTAATTTTGTAATAAAGCTATTTTGTTCTTTCCTGCTGTTTAATAATCTTTCACTTCTCTCAGGCAACTTTATGGGAGTTCAGCTTTGGGACACTTGAGTACTGTGATTGGTCCTCTCTGCCATGGGAATACAAACGGAAACTTTCATAATCTTCAGGACACGCATGTATAATTCATAAAAGATAGAGATAAACAAATAAAAAGTAAGAGAAAAAAAAAATCAAAGCTGGTGTGCATGTGTTCTTTATGGATAACGTGTATTTGTGTGTATGCATGCTGGTTTGTGCCTACTCTGTTTCACTTGTCCTTTTACTCTCTCTGTGCATCTAAATAGGTGCATATGCATTTCAAAGAGAAATGAATGCATAGCTGCGGGAATTGGAAACAGATATTTGTCTGTTTACAACAGCAATGAGAAAGTAACCCTGTAAACTGGGCAAGCCTTGTACTTTGATTTTTTGTTATTTCACTCTACAGCTGGGAAACTTGGAGAATGAGACATATGTAGACACAAACACACACTTGAGTACACCGCACAGTCATCCTCTTGTCAAATTTCCAGAGTCACTGAGGAAGAAGAGGAGAAGCACAGAGAAACAAAAACAGATTCTGTGACATCCAATATCTCCTGCAGGCACAGACCCAACACTGCCTTCCACAACCACACCTGTGCTTTCTAAAAATGAATTTTTCTACAGATATATTACTACAGTGACACATCCATCGTCCCCCAGACAAACATCTAGAACATCTGATAGCATGTGATGTGTAAGTGCTGTAAATCATGTATGTGCTGTAAGTTGTGAGTGACTTTATCCTTTTTTAAAGCAGGTACGTTTGAAGCTGTAGAGGCTGGAAGTTGGCTCATCCTTCATAAGTTATCAATTACTGCAATTCATTGGTCATTGCTCTAGGGATGGCAATGTCAGACAGAGTTTCAATTTGTCCAATACTTTTACTTTCCTAATGTATGGGTCAATCAATTTTTGCCTATCCATTCAACACGTAAGTCCGGTCACAAGATCAAACGCTGCAGATATTTATAGTCCCAAAACGCAGAAATCCTAACATCTTTGGTGGTGCAAAGTGGTCAGTTGAGATAGATTTATTATAGATTTTTTACATAGATTTATATACAAGATGTCATCAAATTCAACACTACATGGACTTACCGCACAGTACTTCAGCGTCGTTCAATAATCGAAACATGTTCAATATTTGATCCTATGTTCCAAAGGCTCTCCGGATATCCAAAACTGTACTGTGCATGAAGAGCTAAAGGCTTGCAGCACCACAGTGTTCAATCTCCTGTGCTATTCTTAGCAATCAGAAAGCCTCTGAACCAGCACTTAGTTCCTGCATCTCTCCACTAAACCTCATTAGAAGACTATACTCTTCTCTAGAACAAACTAACGTAGAGATTTG